>OX632363.1:3987348-4172348 GCA_951751655.1 Ophion costatus
GGCGATCACAACTGAAATGCGGTCATCGTTCCTTCATACGATGACCGAGGTAAAGGTACTCGATACGACCATTTTAGGAGGTACGACCATTTTAGCAGATAAAATTTCTCAGCTTTCTACGGGTTTAAATAACGAATTAATTTTCAGGAAAAAAACAGCGAGTACTCATTCAACATCCTAATACTAATGATTGTAACTCGTGATTGGTGAGCATGAATATTTACGAATAATTATCGTTCCTGATGAGGCGCGCTGAATATTATTAATGTACATATAATAGCATCGATGATGATCAATCAGTAAAGTTCGTAATAGTTCGTGATAATAATTGACAACTTAAATGCACGTAAGGAGCATCGGTTTATATTAATAAGTATAATCCATTTTTATCATTTTTATTAAGCATTTTCAATAACTATAAATACTTGCAATTCCTTATGAGCATAATTAATTATTATCAACAATTATAATTCGTGTTAAAGGAGGTTACTGATTATCAATTATTATCATTTCTGATAATGAGCATTAATAATTATTAATCATCAGTATAAGGGTTAGGCCACTTCAATTGAAGAGGAAGGTCCAACACATGGTGCAGAAATCGCAGATTAAGGGCGGGGTAAAGTATTAAAATTTTTTTTTTCATTTTTCTTTCGGTTTTTAAATGAATGCATAATATATCAAGAATATTGTGTTAAAATTTCAAGTCGATTGGAGTAAAATTGACGAAGTAATGAGTATTTGAGCGTTGACAAGTTGACGATTTGCGAATTAGTAGAGCAGAGGAGCAAGCAGCGCACGACAGTAAAGAAGAAAGAGTTTTGCGTAGACAAACGCAGAAAGATGCTCTCGATCATCTTGATGGAAGCCTTTTGCTCTACGAACCTGGCATCGACGACTTTGAGTGAGTATAAGAAAATTATCGAGTTTTATTTTGAATTTCTAAAAAATCAAAGATAATTGACAAATCTGAAAAAATTCATACGTATTCAGAAAAATGAACGAATCACGAAAAAAAATTGGGTTGCGGGGAAATTTGTTGACTAATTTTTTGTTTCATCATTTTGTTAATAACATTTTGGAATTATTATTATGCAAAATTAATCGTTTGAGTACCTTTAATATGCATGAATTTTCTCAGATTTTTATGCAATCGAGAAGTGTTCTCAAACTTATGTGCAATAAGCGCTAAGTGACCAAACTGTTCTGCGTTTTTCAAACCGTTTTTCTGAGACTTGTCATATTTGAAGTCCGTGTGCACGATAACTCAAAATCTACTGGACCAATCGCTTTGAAATTTTGCACAGTACTTCTTCACATAATTCACCAGGTATTGTCGAGAGCTTTTTTGTTTTTTTTAATAATTACTAATTTTTCGACAACAAATTAGCCGATTTTTTTAGCGAAAGTCGGGTTTTTGGCTCCCAAGTGCTACGAAAAATCGAAAAATCGAAAAAAAAAATCCTCCCGTCATTACCTCGAGAAACATCTCCTTTAACAAATGCATTTTGATTTTTTTGTTTCAGATGATTCTGTTGCGAGTTATGGTGCACACCGCAAACCAACTTTTTTTCGAGGCGCCTCCGGGGTTTAATTTTCACTCGTTCAATTTTGAATATTTTGCAATGCAAATTTAGGAGAATGTTGTTCAAATGTTACTTTATTATATGTAAATTTTTCAATAAACGAACACTATTCGTTACGCCAAAAAAAATCTTAAAAACATGCCTTTTTTCGCCGAATTAACTTTACCCCGCCCTTAAAGGTAAACTTACGACTACAACGATAAAACTCTGCTAGTGAAACTTTAAACGCGTTTTTCTCGAAATCATGTTTTTCAAAACGGTGTACACGATTTCTCGACATCCAACGAACGAGTCTTGCAATATGGTACACTTATTCAGTGTAATAGTAGTTTAGTATTAGCCGACGTTTTTATTTTTAATATTTTTTCATTAGTTATCAACAATATTGACATCATTTTTTCACGAAAGATCAAGAAAAAAATCTATTTTTTTTCGATTATTGAAACACGATAACAGAAAGAACGTGGGTCGAGTGATAGCCAATATTATCTATGTCAAGAAGAAACTCGTTTTTATTTCAGACCAAGATTTTTTATTTTCGACGTTCAAAGAAAAAGGGCTTCGTGGGCCGGCGATACTTACATTGGAGGTGGAATATCTCATATTTGTGCTATACAATGTTTATATCGACTGCTAGTGCAAAAAAAAGATCACGCTCTACCAGAATTTACGCGTGGAGAGGTAAGATTTGCGTTATTTTGTTTGCCAGCAGTGACGTACACAAAATTGTGAAACAAGAGCATAAGAACGGCGGTGACGCGGCTCGTACGGAGCTCGAGGCTCCTGCGGGATGCACACGGACGTATAAGTAAGCAGGACGTGAATTTTTACGTTTCCCATACGCGATACGTACTCCTGATGTTCCATCTTTCCCTTTTTCTCTCCCTTGCTCCGTGAGAAGGTGCATCATGTACGTGCATCGCAGATTTATCGCGCGAGACAATGATCTCGTATGTACACCTCGCTTATAAACATCTAGGCTTAGATCCATACGCAGGGTGTTCCAAAAGTCGCGGCCGAAGATTTTCCGGACAGTTACATCGCAGAATTGCGAGTAAAAAGGTCCTTGTGCATTTTTCGGACTGACGGGACCTTATATCCCATCCGGTAGAAGAATGACACACTTGTACAGTTGTGATGTAATTACAGGTGCGAAAAAACGATACACCTGAATTCACACTTTGGAAAAACTTAAGGGAGTATCCCTCTCTGGAAACTTCAACAAATCGTTTTTTTTTTGCACCACGAAGTTTGAAGAATTTTCTTCCGAAAAAAATGACATTCTAACCACAAACATGTGTACAACAGGCTGGGAAAAAAATAATTCGTTCCAACGAATGTGTTACTAGAAAAAAATTCATCAATCCGACCCCTCAAATTGGGGTTCCAGAGGGGGTACCTCTTCAATCGTACTGTTGAATAATCCGGTGCGATGGTCTAGTGGTTAGCGTGCTTGCAACTAAACCTGCGGACCGGAAGGTCCCGGGTTCGAATCCCGGTCGTGTACATTTCGTCGCGAAATTTTTTCTTCGGCATTTCGCGACGAAATAAGACCAGTTCCGCGACTGCGGAGGGGGGGGGGGGCGAACTCGATGACCAGCTGTATCGGTAGAGGTTTTCTGCAGTTTCCCTGTACCCATGATAGAAATGTCATGATGAATATGATACAGAGGGGGGGGGGAAGCGGGTGCCGAGGACGAAAAAGTGAAGTGAGTGGGGGGGGCGAACTCGATGACCAGCTGTATCGGTAGAGGTTTTCTGCAGTTTCCCTATACCCATGATAGAAATGTCATGATGAACATGATACAGAGGGGGAGGGGGGGGGAAGCGGGTGCCGAGGACGAAAAAGTGAAGAGAATGGAGTGGGAAAAAAAACAGTGGAGGACCGAAACAGTCACAGTGGGGGAAATAATTGGTAACAAACGCGAACAGCGTTGTAGCTCAGGTAAAAATAAATAATGAAAAGTAGAACTGTTGAATACCCCGATTCATTTCTACGACCTACCCGTGCACGAATTTGTTGGGGGTTCCAAGATGCGTCCACATCTCTAGAGGGATTTGTTAGAGACATCGCGCGTAGGGACTCATTGGGATATAATTGCATTCCGCACTCTTTCCCGATGAACGCCGTTTAAGAATTCTTACCACGTTCGAATAGAAGATATGTGAATGGTCGCGAGAAAAAACTGGGCATGTTGAAACACAACTAGCACGCTTCGTGAGGGTTGACGTGTGTGGTGATGTCATGTAAAAGTACAGTAAAACAAATAACCAACGACAATCACAGTGGATTTTCAGTAATGTGATTCCAATCGATTTTTAAGATATAACTTTTTTGCAACAACGTTGCAGGTTGCATGGTTGGAACGCAATGCTTTTTTTTATTTCTTTATTTTTACTATACATTTTTTTTGAGGTCGTGAATCGAATGAGAATATCCAAAAATGTGCGAGTGATTTTCATAGCCTGAACCGACCGAAAACAAATGTTATCAATCGCAAAGAATTAATTTCCGTTTCGTTAAAACGATGCCAAACTTCAACATCATTTTTGAGCGATTTATACTGTTCGAAGATAAGGTTTATCATTTCTTCAAATTTACCGATTTTGTATATCTATATATTTTGTTTGGAAAATGCAGCGTACAAAATGCGGTGGGATCCATCGATAATTGTATCGAATACTCTTAGATAATTTTTTTTACTATTCAAATTGTACTCGCATTAGATTCCAATGGGGAATCCCTATTAGAACCCTATCCATAGAACCCATGGGATGTCTATCAGGAAGTGGAGGCATGTATGGAAATGCGGTTGGATCCTTACAATTTCTGCACTGGTTACAATCAGCTAATAACAACTTTTTTGTATCTGATTCGTCTAATATAATCAATTTTCGTGATTTTAACTTGGCGTTAGAGCAATCGGAAGTTACGTGGCAATACACAAAATAATTCATACTCTGCGTGCTCCTTCGTAGAAAGTAGCTCGGTATTCCAAATGCTTTATAGATTTTAGTTAGATATTGAGCCAAGGACTGTTTCACAAATGTCGAAAAAAAACTCGCCAAAACCCTAACGATGTTTTGCTTTTCAATTCTAATGAAATTCTAGAACCCAGGTGAAAAGTCTTGGCAAACTTGTATTGTCCATAGAAATACCGTGGTCTTTCGCAAATGCCAACGGATGACTTTTCCATACCAAGATTTTGTAAAGTCCCCATATCAGCGTACCCAAAAACGACCCTCCTCACGTTTAAAAGTTCTTTTAGATTAATTATAAAATCCGATTGAGTCTGCAGCGAAGTGAAAAATGGAAAAGGACACTTCGGTTCAGTATTCCCCGCAATATATCCAGTGTGCGGGGTGCAATCGTGACGTTTGCGTCGCCCTGTACAAAGTGCATCCAGATCGAAACGGGACACGTATGCATAAAAAGCAGTATAAATGCAGATTGCGCATGCATGGATAGGCTGAGAACTTCTGGCGGTAGCTTCAATTATACGGTCTTCAAGGTAACGTGAGATATATTTGAGATGTACGTTACGTAGTAATATTGAAACCGGAAAGATGTTCCCTCGATTTTCATCGTTATCAACGCGCGATAAATCAATTTGAGCCCGACAATAACGCTGTTATGATTATCCAAGTTTAATTGGCCTCAGCTAAGAAATATCATGCAGCAATCATCCGTTTTAAGGGGTTACCCCCACTTGCGATTTTGAAAAAATCGATTTTTTTTATTGCATTTTTTTCAAGTATAAGTATCTGAGAATATGTCCTGAAAATTTCAAGTCGATCCGAACAAAATTGACTGAGATATGAGCGTTGAAAGAGAAGAATCCGTGAATTGAAGAACTGAAATTGAAACTTTAAACGCGTTTTTCTCAAAATGGCATTTCTGAAGTCGGTGACCAAGATTACTCGAACACTAATGAACCGATCTTCTTGAAATTTTGCAGGCTTATTTAATACATAAAAATGTAGTCTTTAATCGTTCGATTTTTTTTTTCGTAAAAAAATGGCCGTTTTATAGCAAAAAACGGCCGTTTTTTTTCGTTAAAATCGAACCATTAACTTTGACTGTCCGCCATTTTGTGAAAAATGAATATTTTTTAAAATCCTTCGATTAAAAACTAGTTTATACTTATATTTGACTAAATCCATCCGCATTTTTTTTTTCAGATGATCCACTTCGCCGCAATGTTGGTCACCGCAAACCGTGTATATAAAAACATTATTTCATTGACGGCCATTTGCCACTAGACAATGTAATATTTTTCAATAAAAAAATTACTGAAAGTTCTTCAAGATGTGTTCTTTAAGATGGTATATTGATCGTTTAAAAAAGTTTTGTAGTTTTCTTTTAAAAAATTCATGAAAAAGGCCTTTTTTGCGCTACAAGTGGGGGTAACGCGTTAAACTATATTTGGAGACATCGGTGGATATGTAATTACATGCTGAGAATATTGGCATGAACGGAATATGGATGGGAACGTTTTACAGCGACATGATTATCGCCATAATCTTGAAGCTTACGGATTTAAACACGCTGACTACAAGAAGTCCAATGTTTCACTAAATGGCCGAACATCGCGAGCATGTAGGCTCGATCACCCTAATAACGCACGTCAAACGTATTCGTCATCAATACTACACTCAGAGAAAAGTGCATAGTATTTACAAAAAACGCGCGTGGTAAAAGAGAGTATAGACGAAACCCCTACAGTTTATTGTCACCGCAATCATAATACGGTTAACACCATATTTAAGCAGTGACATATTGTATCAAAAAGGCAATCTGTGCAAAATTCCACCTATATCCGAGGTAACAGCTGTTCGGAATTGCAGCTGGAATTACTTTTATCCGTTATGTGAAATCTACGATCGAAATAACGTAAGTACCCGGTAGCATAGTGGCAGCGTGCGTTAATATAGATAGGTAGGTCGTAGGTCCGAATCTCTATGTAGATGAAATATTTTTTTCGATAGGAATCATTTCAGGTCAGGGAAAAACACATCATGATAAACGATCATACAGGTGGTACTCTCAATTGAAATTTTTTTAAATTTATGAATTTATGAAATATTATATACGTTTAGTAGACATACCATTCAATATGGTAAAAACTACTATTTTTTTGTAGCGTAAGGAATCATCCATTTTATGAAAACCTACTATATTATATAGCATTGACGATCAACGTATGCTTGAAAGATTAGTGGTTGCGTTTAACATATGAGCATAGTTAACACAACTGCTAAAATATCACAAGCAGTACTATATTTTCGGCAGTAACCATGACTATAAAATATTATTGTCGCCTCAGGGTAATATAAAATATGGTTGGAGTTACTATACATTTCTCTCTGTATACATTGTGTCGTCATCTGCGACTCCTCGATTTCGAACGAAAGGCCAAAGGAACTGGTCTTCCCTAATTGTCCCACAGAGAAAAGGAATCACGTTGACTCAACGGATGGCCAATGGAATATAGAGATGGTGTTGAAGTTTGCATCGTTGGAACGCAAAGAAGTTGTTTTTTGCATTTTATTTTTCATATAATTATTGTTATGGACGATATTTTTCTTATTGATTTATAATGTAGATCGGTAAATAGATATCTTTAAAAAAGGTCGAAGGATTTTGGTGGCGAAATCTGTCAAAAGAAAGAAAAAAAAACTCAGAAATATTAATTTTCGTTGCATTGCAACGATGCAAACTTTATCGTCATACATAGAGATTAAGCACTAAAATTCATTATTTCGAGTACTCGGTACGTCGGTGAAAACAATAAATCTTAAGGGGTCTTCACACTTTAGACGCAAAGAAAGGCTTTTTTCATGAATTTTTTTATGGGTTTATATTATAGATACTGATATGAAAGTTGTTACACTTAACGAATATACTTTCGAAATTCATTTTTTTAAATGTTATGTATTTATGTACCCCAAACAAACTTTAAATCGTGTTTTCCTCGAAACAACGTTTTTCGACGGCTCGTTGATAAAATCTTCGAAACTACTGAAACGATCCTTACGAAATTTCAACCACGTATTCTTCACAACTATAGCTATAGCGCATATCAAGATTTTTTTAGATTTGGATATTTACTATTTTCTTTCCCCAAGACGGTGAACAAACACGTTTTTTTTTTGTTTTTTTTTTCGAGAAAATGTCCGCCATTTTGTTATTTTTTCATATATAAAAAATCGTATGATAGGCCCTATGGTCATTAACATACTGAATGTAAAACCGTTTGATTTTTGTGTTTCGGATGATCCACCTCCAAGATTTCAGCACAGCGTCGACCTTAATTTTTTCAGGACATTTTCTTTACTACCATTTTCGTCTATAAATAGTGACTTGAATAAATATTTTTTTTTGATGTATGTGGAAAGTGCATTTTTCAAGTCGACCAACTTTTATGTCAAACTCTATAATATAAATTCGATAAAATCGAAAACTTTTATGAAGATAGCCTTTTTTAGCATCTAAAGTGAAAAGACTCTTTAAATTAACCCAACATTTCATTTATTTCTATATCGACTAGTAGATTCTAGTTCGACTATAAATCGAACCATTATTTAATGGAGAGCTAATTTATTCGAAAACGGATATTCAGATTGTCTGCAATTCGGAACATAAAAAAAAA
The DNA here is from genome assembly GCA_951751655.1 of Ophion costatus. Lineage (NCBI taxonomy): Eukaryota > Metazoa > Arthropoda > Insecta > Hymenoptera > Ichneumonidae > Ophion > Ophion costatus. The sequence goes on from OX632363.1 coordinate 3,995,588, forward strand.
ACAGAATCGAAAAATGTATATGGCGAAAAGCAATACATCGAAACGCAAAATGTCGAACGCCGAAAGGGTCGAACGGCCAAAATGGCGAACGTGGTGGGGCCCGTCACGTGGGATGCCTGCCTTACGATATCTTAGCCGACTGACCGACAGCGCCATCTCGCAGCTTCACTCTGAGGCGCAAGAAACGTATTGCTCGATTCGCCATCTGGGCCGTTCTACATTTTGACCCTCGGCCATTTCAACCACTCGACTTTTTGGCCGTTCGCTTTAATGATTTTCTGCATTGTGAACCATCGCTATTCTGTTAATTCGGAGAATTGTCGTCTCGAATGTATTTGGTGTTATGCATACAGGCCCATCGATATTATGTTTTTCGATATTTTAATAAATCTGATTTTCGTTTTTCGCTACGGAAAAAAATGATTCGTCAAAATGAATAGTTGGTGTTTATAAATTACTGAGGAAAGATGAACATAATGCAGTTTCACACTGTAAACCAATCATGTTACAGAACTTTTAGGAAAAAAAATGGATCATACGTGCTTTTTTACTATTCGAACCGATGGAAATGCAGATTTAAACTGTAAAAAAATCATAATGATCACCGCGATAAAGTAAACTGTCGAATTTACAAAATAAATATAAAATATTCGCGGTACTCAGTGCGTAAAATATAGGGAGTACCTTAAAAAAAAAGTGGGAATAGACTGGTGATCACTGATTCGAACCATAAAATTCTTCAACAAGCAAATGTTAAAAATGAGTTTCAATTCTATTGAAATTTGGTATTGTCTTCTGAAAAATGTGGTGTGAGTTTAAATTAAAAACTGCAGTGTACACCTTGCAAATTGTATGGTAGCTCGGTATTATTTAATACGTACATATCTAATTTTTACAGAGAAAATTGTCATTTTTTAACAAATCGGGCAAAGCATATTTTGATAATGGGTTGTTGAATACTAATACGGATATTTGAATTTATTAGTGTGATTACATGAGAAAAATTTCAAAGCGCTCAGTAGAAGTTACAGCCGACATTGCGCGGTACACCGCGTGTACCTCGAATTTTTACAATGTACACTGTAAACGCGTGGACGCGTTAGCCACCACGAACGTGCAGGTTACGTCTACGTAAGCGCTGCACGACTCGCAGTGTGTACCCTAAATGTTTACAATGTGTTTTGCGCCTAAATCAACAAAGAAAAATTCTATCACGTGGTCGCCCTCAGTCTTGACATCTACTCAGTGCTCTTTTGGATCTCGTGGCGTAAAGTTCTGCGCAGTGTCTTCGAGAAACGACAATTATTTATAATCAATGTGAAAACGAACACACACACAGTGAACAAGGACAAACTGTTAGTGAAGAAAAAGTGCCGTGAAAGATTTGTTGCTGTTGAAGAGAGGACGAAAAAACGAAGTGGGTATTGTATTTGTACTTTTCCATCTCGCTTTCAAGTATACATTTTGTCTTGTGCGACTTTTGTCTTTTATATAATGCCCGTACACGTTGATTTATTGGAACTTTGCGATTAGTTTAACACGCTTGTTTATTTATTTGATAACGTTCATACATTCAGATCTATCAACCTATGTTACTAATGGTTTTCTTGAGATTCTGAGAGCGGGACAAAAGGCGAGGAAGGAATAATAGAATACTAGACAAAGCGCATGGGGATCCCCCCCCCCCCCCCATTCTATTTCACAGTGTAAAAAATTGTCAATGAAGTCGTTCATTTTATAACATTTTTAAATGTAAAAATTCGTGGGTCCGCCCGTTTACTTTTAACAGTTTCACATAGTAAAAATTCGCGAGTCGGTCCATCTACTGTTTACGGTTTCACATTGTAAAAATTCGTGAGTTGGTTCATCTACTGTTTACAGTTTCACATTGTAAAAATTCGTGAGTCGGTTCATCTACTGTTCAGAGGTCCACATTATAAAAAGTCGTGAGTCGGTTCATCTACTGTTCACAGTTTCACACTGCGGAAATTTATCGATCGCTAAGCACAAACTCGATAGTCCTACAGTTCTTTGTGTGAAACGTGGCGTGCACTTCTTAGAGTTTTACGTAGCAAATATCGAAGATTTTGTACCGAGAGGCGCTATTGATGTGAGACACGGTACATTTTGATGGGATTTCCATCAAAATTTACAGGATTTTTTTTTCCGTCTGTATATCAACTTCCGAGATGTTCATATTCGTAATTGTTATTTTCGACTTCGCAAACTCTATTAAGATCGATCTATCTATATCCGAACATAGCAATTTTCGAATTCGACATTATGGCCCATCCGCATATCGATCGTTCGACATCTAAGTCGACTAAAGAAAAGTATTATATGAAGACAAGAGAACGAAGAAGCGGAAAGAGTCGGACAAGAGGGCGAAAGAGAAGATGATAATAAAGCAGCGGAAATACGTAAAAACAAAAAGTAGTCATATTTACCGATGGCCCTGGTACGAAGACTTGGCGAGTTTAACGGCGAACAGGAACTGTATGGCGCAGACGAGCAAGCAGCAGAGATTGAGCGAGAGGGCGAGGGCGCACAGAGCGAGAGTAACTTCGTAAACGATTGGATATTCCTCGGTGCTGATGAGGCTGCTGGGCGTTGCTGTAAGCGGTGATATCTTGAGGAGAAAGATATGGGACAGCGTGGCGAGTAGTAGCGAGACGAGGCACAACAGGCCGAGAAACGTAAGCATCTCCTTGACCCCGGCCTCTTGTTGTTGCACGGGCAACACATGACGATTGTTGTTCTTGGACAGTGTTGACGACCAGGAGGTGTTGAGGTGAGCCAGTAGCCCGGTGTTGGCGGGCGGGGCGGACACCTGTGCTATTTGTGATACGCTCGGGTGGCCGGTCAGGGCAGGTGCGGGTGACGGTGTGGTTTGGCTGGGTAGCCTGGAGATCCTCGATATGTCGAGGCCACCGTTCACCTGGATCCTGCCTTCCCGCTCATGCGGCACGTGCGTCACGTTCGTGAGGGTATGATGGCCGAGGCTGCCGTTGGCCGCGTTGCCGATGACATTGTTGTTGTTGTTATTGGTCGTGTTGTTGTTGTTGTTGCCGACAACGGGGCTGGCACTGTTGACCGAGTGTTTGGAGGTCGAGAGTGTCGAAAGGTTGAGGGTATGCGAGTGATTCAGGCGCTGGGACAAATTATTGACGCTCAATTGGGAGTGATCGAGGGGATGACGATGGGTCGAGGAGGGCGTTGGCTGATGGGACTGAGCGCTGTTGCCACCGGGCAAACTTCGCTGGCTCGGATTGAGCACCGAGTCGTAAACGTCGCTCGACGGATGCCGTTGCCGATCGCCGACGCGATTGCCGGGCGAGCCCGCCGTGAAATGCTGATGATGCAAGTGATGATGATGATGATCGGGATGCGCGTGTCCCGGATGATGATGGTGATGATGATGATGGAGCAGAACGCCGGACGTTTGACCGGCAACGATCGGCGCTTGCTGATGAGCCTGTTGGCCCTGCGTCTGGTAGTCATTGTGATGCCTTGAGCCGGCTGTCGACGGCTGCCCCGTCAGTATGTGCTTCAGCATCACTCGCGATAACGCCCGTCTCGCGATCCCTAGCTTCCCAACGAGATCGAGCCTCACGAAAATCCCCGAAGCTTCACATCTCGAATCTTATCGCTTACCGAACTCCACATACGCGATGCACTCAACGACATTCGATCACGTTCGCACTCTTCGAGAGACTCGATCGTCTTCCTCGATCGTTGATAGGGCCTTTTCAGCGTTTCCGGTTTTCTTCCCTTTTTTTTTTTTTGCAATTCTAGGATCCGCACGCGGCTTTTTTCCAATCGTGTACTCTTCCTGCTTTTTTCTTCTACTTGACTACTTTTTTTTGTCTTACTGAGACACCGGCTCTTCCCGGTTCCCCTTTCCCGTCTCGACGGTAATTCCAAGTTTACGGAAGTTCAATTATGGACTAGTCTCTCTCTCTCTCTCCCTCTCTCTCTCTCTCTCTCTCTCTCTCTCTCCTTCTCCCTTGTCCCACCTGTGGACGTACCTTGGGCGCTCGTGTTTTCTTACTTCCCTCAACGGGCGCCTGATTGCGGCAGGCAGCAGCAGCGGCGGCAACGGCAGAAGCAACGAACTGCCGTATTTTTTTTTTTCTTTCTTCGACCTCGAGGCAGCCTGACTTACGGCGGTTGAAGCGTGGGTCTGGTCTCGCCTCGTCTTCCCGCGCGCACATCAGCCAGCATAGCTGCCGTGATCGTGAGACTCCGTCTGTAATGACGGGAAAAAACGGAAGGAAACGATTAATCGGAGGATTCTTCTCTAGGAACGCGATCGCGAAAAAAAAAATGTGCTACAATAACAACAAATGATAGCAACGCGGTTGTTCGCGACGCATAACCTTTCCGATTTATGTTGCGGGATGGCGAGTCAATGTACACGCTGCAACGCTTCGTCGTAACAGGCGATCGAGGTTGTCACTAATTGCCGTTACGAAACTAAAGATTCGACTGAATCCAATCGCAAAATACTCAAAGTCCGCATTAGCCTGAAATTTCGCAAACACTTTCTGGAAATTGATTTTTTAGATCGCATAGCTTTCGTACTCCTCGGGTCTTCACTTTAATTTGTAATAAACGCTTTGATGAGATTCCCAATATTGACTGAGCTACGACGATCTTTGGGAATCTGCAAATCGCCCACTGCGTTACGGCGATCCGGCACGCGCTGCCCTTACAACCTTTTTGTCTTTTGCGCTTTTTCCTAAACTGTTTTATGAAACGGTTTGAGTCGTATCTCAAAATCTATTCGTCCGACTAACTTTGATTTCGGAGAGAGCGCAGTCTATAACATTTAATTACAAATAATTCAAGTAGTTTTTTTTGCTGATAATGGAAGTCCTACAGCTTGCGATTTTTACAATATTCAAAATTTCGAAACAGTGACCGCTTATACGAAAAACTTATACCAAAAGTACATATTTTTATTTTTCATTTCAGAGAACCCTGTTGGTTCTTTATTTAAATAATAATAAATCCATTGTTCATCAATATCTTTCATTTAAAAAAAACTCGAACTTGGTGAGACTCGTCATCCCAATACTCAATTGCAAAAAAATATTCAAAATCGACCTTTTTTGGGTTTCAAGCAGACCATTCAAGGCAATATCTTAGGTTAAGTCGGTCAAGAATGAGCGAAAAAAAATTCTACTCGTAGCATTGTATTCCGAGCAAACGATGGTGGTTTTTCTCTTTCTTCTGAAACATCGGTTGTTCAAGAGAGCACTTTGAATCTCCACAACAGCTTCCTCTCTTCGCCCTGCTTCTCATAGAGGATAATCCTACACTGTAAAAAATTTCTGTATAAAAATTAATACACAAGTGTAGGAACTTTTTATGCGGATACCGCTTATGAAATTTCAGATACGATTTTGAAAATCCAAAACAGGTTATCTGAAAAATGAAAGTGTAGCTCCGTAATATTAATATACTTGTGCGTTTGAAAAATAATGCACGTGTAAAGAAATAATCACATCCAAGCATATTGAAATCAAGAACCATTTGTTGATATCAATATACGAATGTATATTAAATTCAAGAACCATTTGCTAATATCAGCATACGGGTGTGTATTAATTTCACAGAACCAAAGTATTCCTTTAATGTACACTGTAAAGAGCTTCTGTATAAAAATTAATACACAAGCATATGACGTTTTTATGCGGACGCCGTTTATGAAATTTCAGATAATATTTTGAAAATCCAAAGCAGGTTATTTTAAAAGTAAAAGTGTAGCTCCGTACTATTAATAAACTAGTGCGTTTGAAAAATAATGCACGTGTAAAAAAATGTTCACATCCATGTATATTAAATTCAAGAACCATTTGCTAATATCAACATACGGGTGTGTATTAAAATTACTGATCCTAAGTATTAAGTTTATTTCAAAAATTGATAATTAAGCCCACTGAAAACGTGACTCGTATTTATCCTCCTCGACGGGAGCTAGAGGTAAATATAGTTGGTTTTTGTGAGATTTTTTCCTTCAACACCGGGCGGCGTAAAAAGGGAAAAATAATTTCCTTCCGGATAGGCGAGTTCAAGAAATGCGACTCTGGCGTGGATATGGAGAGGTAACGGATTTGCGACACTCTCCGACACGTGCACGAGTTGCAAACGCGTCTGTTTTTCCCAGGACGATCGTAGCCAGTGGTCGGGTTATATGCCCGACCGAAGCTGCTAGTGGCTATGGAAAAGTACGGAACAAGGCGCCGTCCCTCGGGCGCTACGCGAACTACGCGCGACCATCCGTCGTCGCGAGCGGCCGAGGTGGGTTGAGCGCGTTTTGTATTTTCAATACTCTGTTTTTTATATTTGAATTAACATACAACTGTTGTAATCTTTAATTTAAGGCACGGGTTGATGCAATACATTTTCCATAAATTTGCAAACTTTTCTTGGAAATTCCATGTTGCATCTATTAAATTCTATATCCACGTTACAATTTCATGTTCCTGTTTTAAATTTACGGTACAAGTGTCTTAAATTCAATTTCATTTACTGAGTTCGTAAAATTCAATTCTTTTGTTCCTTAAATGTAGTGTAAATTTAATATAATTTTCGCGTTGTTTCATGTGATTTTCATCAGTGTTTATGAATTCTTTTTTCAATTCCAGTTTCGCACTTTTAAATAAATCTGTTGTGATCATGCATTGTACGTATCGTAAAATTCACTTTCACATATATTATATTTTTCAGGCAGCTGTAAATAAATGTCAAACTTGTTTTGTATTTTCAATGCTCTGTTTTTTATAGTTGATTTATCATACATCTGTGGTAATTTTCAATTGAAGACACGGGTTAATGCAATACATTTTCCACAAATTTACAAACTTGTCTTGGAAATTCCATGTTCCATCTATTAAATTCTATATCCACGTTAGAATTTCATGTTCCTGTTTTAAATTTACGATACAAGTGTTTCAAATTTAATTTCATCTACTGAGTTCGTAAAATTCAATTCCTTTGTATCTTAAATGTATTGCAAATCTCATATCTTTTTTTACAGTGTACATCCCCGAAAGCCTTTCCTACATATAGAATCCAATCAACCGAAACGAAAGCCGCGACGTTGATTTTTCTTTATTATCGCGCGTCGAAACATCAACCCCCTAACATACATCAATTTTTAAAACTATAAGCCGTCGCCACCGTCACGCGTCAGAAGAAGAGCGTTCGCATGAAACCGCGCATTGCAATTGCGCGCGCGCGCGCGCGCGCGCGCGCGCGCGCGTGTGTGTGTGTGTGTGTGTGTGTGTGTGTGTGTGTGTGTGTGTGTGTGTGTGTGTGTGTGTGTGTGTGTGTGTGTGTGTGTGTGTGTGTGTGTGTGTGTGTGTGTGTGTGTGTGTGTGTGTGTGTGTGTGTGTGTGTGTGTGTGTGTAAATCTGATACGCTTTGCTCGAATGCGCATTGAACCCAGCGTCAAATACCATCTCTGGTCGGAAAGAAACGGAGACTAGAAAATTGAGATTGTATATGAGAGTGTGGGCTGCTGCCGAGGAATCGAGATGCCGGACCAAAAGTTCTTGTCAATAGAATTCACAGCGTTTCTATATACCGTTGCTGTTGATGCTTGACTCATAGGAACGGGTTTCGCTCGCATTCTCAGCATCCGAGGGCACATGGGATTTATGTAAACGTATACGAGTATCGCGAACGTCTATAGATAAATATATATTTGCACCCGAACGCACACATGTATGATTCGGATGCGGAGGCTCGGCTATGTTGATCCTGTCACTCCTCGGCGAACTAGACTCTCGTCAGGCCTCGTATAAGATCATACATATAGGTATGTGTGCATTCCTTGATATATATATGCATACAAATACACAGGGTGACAATTATAAGGTGGCCATGTAGTTTTTAAGAGTCTTGGGCGAAAATTTTGCGACCGAGAAACATTCGATGGTCAATGGTTTTCAAGCTGTCTTTGAACAAAATGTAGCGTCTTTTTGGAGTGCGTAGTATTTGCTAGAACAAATTGAGCATTCTGGAAAAAAATCAAAACCCTATTTTGAGTACAGCAGAATGATGATTATTAATTACCGAATACGAAACAGCCGTGAATAAGTTTTTTTTTGTGTATGCCGTCATCGGGAATATAATCGTCAAAAATGCATTTTAAAGTGTATAAATGGCACTTGATTCCACAGAAAAAAAAGTTTTTCTGGAGTGTGTTTTCGTATTCGGAATCTTTCTCTTCATTCTGGTGAATAAAATTGTGAAAAAAGCTTGATTTTTCTTCTTCTAGAATTGTGCTTTTGTGATAATAATACATAATGGCAAAAGGATTGATAAAAAATTCGAAAGGATTCTAATGGTTTTTATATAATAAAAGTTAAAATCTTCGCAAGCGCTGACGTTTGTGGCGTCGTGACGTTACGAGCTACAGAATTATAGGTTATACGGCTTACGTGTCGGTGTATATAAATGTGACACTTGGTGAGATTTTTGCATCCGAAAATATCTCAAAAACTCTTAAAAAGTCAAAAGCTGCTGTAATTTTCGTGCAACGATGTGTGAAAATGTGCTTGTGAAGGCAAATTCGAGTAATTCGCCGACCACAGACATTTGTTATCATGGCGGAGTTTGTGAGCAACGATTCTAGATTAAACGCCGCAGCAAGTGTCGGGTCCAAAGCTTCATTGTAAATTTAACTTTCGACGAACTACTTTTCGTGGTATTCAGAGAGGGACGAAAGAAGTCCGCTATAGCTTAATGGTTGCCATTTTTGACAGGCCGCTAGTTTTGACAGCAGGACACTAGTACCGCACAGAGTTGGGCGCAATTCTATTTATAAATACGAATACGAATTTATTCATACTTCACTTATTTGTATTCGCATGCATGAATACAAATACAATTGTATTCACAAATATTCTGAGCATACAAATTAATTCACAGAAAAAATTGTGAATATTCACAAAATCCAAAAATCCTGTGAATTAAAAAAAAATTCATATCAAAATCTGTGAATGCAAATGTATTCTTTCACACTAATCTAATTGAATTCAATCTAGATTCAATTCAATTCAATCCAATCATTGTGAATTTGATTTTAATTTGTCTTAAATACGAAAAAATTCCCAACTTATTTTGTGAATTTTTTTGTATTTACAATTTTTTGTGAATACATTTGCATTCACATATTTTTATGTGAATTTTTTTTCGTTCACAGGACTTTTTGTGAACATCTACAATTTTTTCTGTGAATTTATTTGTATGTTCAGAATATTTGTGAATACAATTGTATTTGTATTCATGCATGTGAATACAAATAAGTGAAGTATGAATAAATTTGTATTTATATTCACATGAAAATCACGATGTGAATTAATTCGTATTCGTATTTATAAATAGAATTACGCCCAACTCTGGTACCGCACTAGTACGCGCTGTGACGTCACACTATAACATTGTGAAGTCACAGCCCGCCCGGGTAACTTCGAAAACGCTCAGCTCGGTCTCGTCTAGAAGAAAACAAAAACTTCAGTGTTATTATTTTTTTGATTATTGCTTTAAAAAAATACTTCTACAAAAACCGCACATGATCTCCACAATGAACAATAAAATTACCTCAATAAATCAACAAACTAATCAGGATCGAATTTTGATGTTTTTCAGGAATGCTCAGTTTTTCCGGCAAATACTACTCGTAACAAAAATACGCTATATTTTTTTCGAATAGGACTTGGCAAGCCATTAAGGGGGGAAATCACAGTAAAATTTTCAATTTTTCAAAAAAAAAAATTTTCGCTTAAAAGGTGCTTTAGGGTCTTAAAAATCATATACGAAATGATGGAATACGGCAAAAGTGTCCGAGTGCCCAAATTTCTTGCGTTGAATACAACGCTTTTTCACGACGCTTCACTTTCGTGCATACATATATAACATAAATAGTGATAAAAAACAGTGATATTTGTAAATCATTGTCATTATGAGTGACACATCGTCGAGTCGTGTTAGAAAAGGGACGAAAAGGGATACTGCATACGAAAATCGACTGTACGGTGCAGGTATTGCAGATTAGAGGTATATGAAATTTTCATATGTTTTCTCAGTACTTAAAACTTTAAACGCGTTTTTTCTCGAAACCACTTTTTTTGAGCTCGCCGAAGACATAACTCGAGCAAATCTTTACCGATCGACTTGAAATTTTGACAGTAGCTTCGAAACATCTTTCTCCACGGAGCTACGTAGGATTTTTTATTTTATATGGCTTAGTTTTTTTTTATCGACGATTTTATGGCGTTTTTTTTTGTTAAAAATTTAACTTTATTTTCAAACATGCACCATTTTGCGAAAAATCAATATATCGAAAAAATCCTACGTAGCTCGCTAGCTGTTGTTATATGGAAACTAAAAAGTTTTGGTTTTTTCTTCCAGGTCAAAGATTAAGGAGTCTGCGTCTTCGGCCATCGACACGCTTTCAAAAATAGGCGCCTTGGGGCATATGCTGCGCAGCCGCCATTTTTAAATATTTTTTATTGAAAAAATTACATTTTGTACTTTTTTAGTATTGCTATAAAACCTACTTTACAGATCTTCGATTGATACTTTTATTCAGCCAAAATTAATACCCGAAAGTATGCCTATTTTTTTGTGTGCTACTGTGATTTACCCCCTTAATATTCCCGATCGCAAAATCTGCGCGGCAGGCGCTCTAAAACCTTACGGCCATCTTGCTGTGGTCACCCTGTACATACACACGCACGCATACACGTATGTGTGTGATTCGTATTTGATGCGAGCTACAAGCTTGACCACGCATGAACCGCACACGACATACATATATGGCACAGGTATCCACGTGAACACGTGCGTTACTTCCCTCGCGCGCATTACGGAAGGATGCCTGAGCTCAAACAACTCGGTAGCACAGTGCACTCTCGCGGACCTTACCGAGGATGGCAGAGCAGAGGAAAAAAGCCCGCTCTCCACAAACTATACTTTCTTCTTCTTGTGTGCCTCCTCTTATACGCCTCTTCGTCGTATGTTTTATGGCCTCTCTTCACACTCGGTACGTGCAACACCAACGCGCAACGTTTCTGGTTTCAAAAAGATAGTTTGTTTCGTTGTTTTATCAATATACATCTGTAAGTAACAACCATCCTTATCCAACTTACTCGCTAATATTTGGTTGCTTGGTTGGTCGTCTATCGACGCGTCTTGCCGGACTGCATTCTTCAAAAAAAAAAAATATTTATTTTCGATTATTATATGATCTTTTTTGGTATTTCGTAGTTACTGTAGTCTCTTTTTTTTTGTCGCGTCACCGACGTCTGGAGCAGCCAGCGCTCTACGTATTTTCAACAGCGAATAAATTAACGAATAGTTGACTTTATGGTAGGTTTTGATAAATAAAAAAAAACTCGTATTACTTACTTTTTGAAAAGTTCAACCAGGGGGCTGGCTATAAAGCAATAAAGGGGTGTGCCAGACATGTTACATTGTGTCGTAACAATTTTTTATGATGCATGGAATGCTTTGAAGCAGTTGTTTGGCTTGTTGCAGCACAAACTTTTCGCACACCGTTTGCTGTTTTGATATTGTTTTTTCGATTTTTGCAAACTTTACGCACACTCGAATTTCGCAATCTCGCGATAAGTGTACTTCGAATAAATTTCGATCCTACTAACGACATCTAGTTTGTACGAATTGCATTTTTTTTAACCTCAAAATAGTTTGTAGCCGTTGGGTGAAATTGATTCAAAATAGGGATAAATTGCAATACGGGATTTTTGAGGACTCTGATGGTTTGGTACAGAAGTCACACAGTGATATGAAGGGTTAAAATCTAGTCAATTCAGAGGACTTACGTACTTTCCTGGATAAAGTTTATCTTTTTTAATTATGGACTAGCTAATGTCCGGCGTGCGTTGCAACGCCTCTTTCAATTATCGACGACGAACTATTATGAAATACAACTGACGCGCCACCCATTGTATGTTGACGGTACTGTGTCAGAAACTTTCGCGCAAGTGCCAACAACTGTACAAAATTTCAACTGGATCGGATGAACGATGCGCGAATGCATAGAAGACGAACACACAAACATTAATTTTTATGTATATGAGATGAGATTATCATTCTATACGCTTTTACGCATATTCAGAAAAAAAATAATCCGGAAGTGTGTACGAGGTAACTGGCGCATACAATAGGTGAAAAAAGTATTTGTACCCGTCGTCTTCTTCAAATTATCCTTCGAAAAGAAAAATCTTTATTCGATGTGTTCTGTGTTCGATAGCTTGGGAAAACACGAACAAAAAAATTAAGCCAAATTAACAACAGATTCGTGTGAGATGTACAAATACTTTTTTTTTACCCACTGTACATGTTTAAGAGGTCTGCATAAGTTTGAAATTTCAAAAATACTTTTTTTTATCGCATCTATTTACAGCCAAGGGTCTTAATGTTGATTTGCAACAAGGATGTTGACAAAATTTAAAAAATTGACCGAGTTATGACGATTTTTGTAGAGGGTCATATTGCCCACTGCGTCACGGCAAACCGCCTGCCGCGATTTACTCCGCGACCTCTCATATCGGCACCTCCACGGATGCAACACTCCCCCCCCCCCTACTATGCGCCGAATATCGATGGGTCCAGCGCATGGTGGGAGAAGCGCCGAGCCATAGCGTGGGGCTCGAAGCATGCTAGGCAATAAGAGAGCCCTTTAAGGGGTTACCCCCCACTTGCGATTTTGAAAAATCGATTTTTTTATTGCATTTTTTTGAAGTATAAGTATCTGAGAATATGTCCTGAAAATTTCAAGTCGATCCGAACAAAATTGACTGACATATGAGCGTTGAAAGAGAAGAATCCGTGAATTGAAGAACTGAAATTGAAACTTTAAACGCGTTTTTCTCAAAATGGCATTTCTGAAGTCGGTGACCAAGATTACTCGAACACTAATGAACCGATCTTCTTGAAATTTTGCAGGCTTATTTAATACATAACAATGTAGTCTTTAATCGTTCGATTTTTTTTTTCGAAAAATAATGGCCGTTTTATAGCCAAAAAACGGCCGTTTTTTTCGTTAAAATTGAACTATTAACTTTGACTGTCCGCCATTTTGTGAAAAATGAATATTTTTTAAAATCCTTCGATTAAAGACTAGTTTATACTTATATTTGGCTAAATCCATCCGCATTTTTTTTTTCGGATGATCCACTTCGCCGCAATGTTGGTCACCGCAAACCGTGTATATAAAAACATTATTTCATTGACGGCCATTTGCCACTAAACAATGTAATATTTTTCAATAAAAAAATTACTGAAAGTTCTTCAAGATGTGTTCTTTAAGATGGTGTATTGATCGATTAAAAAAGTTTTGTAGTTTTCTTTAAAAAAATTCATGAAAAAGGCCTTTTTTGCGCTACAAGTGGGGGTAACGCGTTAAGAGGTACTGCAATCAGCTACCCCAACTGCGCAGAGTCGGATTGGATGGTACGCAACCTCTATTTTTGCAAGTGTGATGCGGAGCCGATCCCGCCGCCGTGTCGATATGAGAGGTCGCAGTGTACTTTTTTTGCGCTTTTCTCGAAACTACTTTTTGTAAAAAGGTGTAAGCCGTATTTCGGAATCTATTCGTTCGATTCACTTTGTATTCGGACCGAGCATACTTTATGACATTTTTTATCGGTGGCCGAATGATTTGTGTATATACGTTTATCGATTTGTTAATAACGAATCATCGAAGTTGTTTTTTGCTCGAAAATCGATCTTTTCTTGTGCGGTCGTTTTCATATTTTTCAGAATTTCAAGAAAGTATTCGTCATTCACGAATTTTATTGTTATACTAAAAGTACAATTCTTTATTTTTAATTTCGGATCACCCTGGTTGCCAGAATCCTCGCCACCGATTGGCCATGCAGCAACTACGACACTGTTTAAACAATAATAAATTCATTGTTTATCAACATTTTTCAACAATAAAAACTCAAACGTGACAAGACTATGTATTAGTTATGCGTAAAATCCTGTCCTTGTCATCCCAAAACTCTCATCAGAAGAAAATATTGAAAATCGACCTGTTTTTTAGGCCCCAAGCAGACCCGTAAGCATCCGTCTGCAAAACCTCAGCGTTACCAATTTAAAACTGCAGGAAGTATGTACTATAAGGATTTTGTCGATAAAGACGATTAAATCATGACCTTATTTTAAAAAATCATCAAATATGTCACCCGTTTTGCGTTCAACCGTACACTCTTCGTATTACCGTAGGAAAATACTCGTTTCCCCCTTATAGACCACAACTGCACTCATAGCTAATCTCGTAATAACACGATAAATCACGCACACTCGGCCTTTAAGATGCTCGAATGCGAATAATATCGGATTTCATTAGCGTCAGCGATATCTGGGTGTGGAAAAGGAGTGAGTGTGAACCTCGGCGAGTTATCGCAATTCATAGTCCATAATAATTCGCGAGATCCATAGAGAACTCGGAGTTCGCTGTGAACAATGCTCCACATACTTTTTGTTATCGATACGTCACCGATACGCCGCGATGAATCGATAGTGTACGAGTGCAAAGAATTCATTTTCATTCGGTAAAAATTGGCCTCACCAAACTTGGAACGATGTGTGAATTATGGGAAAATTAACAAGTTCATATCCAACATTGATAAATCATCGAATTTCAATTAAGGCGGGATTCTACTTTGAAACTTTGAAAAGGCTAAATTGGATGAAAACACCCACCTGGAACACGTCGAAGGCATATTATATGGCCCAGCCATCGCTGATTGAGGGTAAGATAATTTTTTCTACGATTTATCACTCACCAAAACTTTAAACGCGTTTTTCTCGAAACGACATTTTCAAGTACCGTGGTCGTGATAACTCAAAAAGTACTGAACCGATCCTTATGAAATTTGGAACACATATTCTATATGTGTGTACCAACCGACCTAACTACAATCAACTTAAAATTTTGATTAGAACTATTTTTTTATTGCAAAAAAAGACCCAAAAACGCATTTTTTTCGTATTTTAGCCGCCATTTTGTTAATTTTGCACGTATATAAAATATTCTAGTTAGGTCGGTTCCTGAAGACATACTGAACATGAAACTATTTGATTTTTTTGTTTCAGACCATCCGTCGGGAAGATTTCACGACCACGGCAACGGTACCTGCTTTTCGAGGCGTTGGCTTTAAACATATTTTACGTGTACAAAAAATGAATAAAATACATTTAAATTTTTTTTTTTATGTACTTAAAGAGTGTATTTATTGAACAGTTTAAACCCCATATCGATATCTTTAATAGTATTCTCAGAAAAAATTCACGAAAATAGCGTTTTTTCATGGTTTCAAAGTAGAATCCCGCCTTAATGGAAAAATGTATGTATCGACCACGTCTTCCTTCCGTCTTCAGATTGAAATTGAGCATCCAATTGTGTCAACGAGATCAATCGCCGATTTCAAGCTCAAAAGGAAAACGGTGGGTAGCAACGTTCATATTGTTGGAATGCAATGGAAAATCATTTTTTTCAATATGCCAAAATTGTCTGAAGCAGCCTCAGGCTACCAAAAACGCTGGAACGTTTTTTAGAATCCTCATTAGAGATCTAGAATGTAAATCTGCAGAAAAGTATTTTTTTAAATGAAAAAGAGGAAACAGATGATCAAAAAGAACTTTTGTTGAATTCTAACGATGCAAGCCTCAACATTATGAAATGGCATGACTTTTACGTACTTGAACGACGCTTTCGATACTTACATTTTTTTTGTAATTCTCCAGTTTCGTATTTTCCGTTGAGAAAATATAATACGATAAACTTAACGAGGAACAAAAAAAATGCAACTTCGCTGAAAAAAATATTTTCGTAATTCGTCCCCAACTTGGCGAATCGAAAAGCCGATTTGGCGAGTTCGAAAATAAGCTGCCACTGGATATTCCTGTTGAAAAACTACGAGCTCGAGTGCACATAAAAGCTTCCGTGCACACACTGATAAATCATTTTGTCCTTTAAGGGGTTACGTGGATTTCGAAGCCAAAGAAGCATATTTTCTCTATTAAAAAAAATATAATATATAAATTATTCTATTCAAAATGTTAAGTGCATAAAAGAGCAACATTTCGACGATATTTAAAAAAAATTTCATTCAAAAATTTGGAAAATTCAGGACCTGTTTTCCGGAGAACCCCTCAAAAAAACGAGGAACACGATTTCTCAAAAACAAATGCGTCGATCTTATTGAAATTTTGTACACTTCTTCAAAATAGCATTGACTAGTGATTAGACGAAGGCTTTGAAAAAAAATTAAAATTTGAATTTTTGGCAGAGCTGCTGCAAAATAGTTCAATTTTTGGTACAATTTGCACTACGTATAAGCGCGTAAAATTAGTTCTAATCGAAAAAAAAACCTTCGTTCAATCACTGTGCAAAGTGTGCAAAATTTTAACGAGATCGGTGCATTAGTTTTTGAGAAATCGTGTTCACCGTTTTTTAAGGGTCCCCGGAAACCAAGTCCCACCGTCTGAATTTCCCATATTTTTGAATGAATTTTTCTAAAAACATTGTTGAAATCTTGCGCTTGTGCTTAACAAAATGTGCTTAACATTTTGAATAAAATAATTTATAAATGAACTTTTTTTTAATAGAGAAAATATGCTGTTCTGACCTCGAAACCGACGTAATCCCTTAATAAACAATCTACCAAACTATTTTATCAACTAAAATTACTATTTGTCCGGAGGTAAAAGCACTCCGAGAAATTTCATTTAATACGGAATATATTTTTCAAATACGATCACTTTTTTTAGGCGGGACATTACACTGTAAAAAAAGATATGAAATTTACAATACATTTAAGATACAAAAGAATTGAATTTTACGAACTCAGTAGATGAAATTAAATTTGAAACACTTGTATCGTAAATTTAAAATAGTCACATGAAATTCTAACGTGGATATAGAATTTAATAGATGGAACATGGAATTTCAAAGACAAGTTTGTAAATTTGTGGAAAATGTATTGCATTAACCCGTGCCTTAAATTAAAGATTACAACAGTTGTATATTAATTCAAATATAAAAAACAGAGTATTGCAAATACAAAACGCGCTCAACCCACTTCGGCCGCTCGCGACGACCGATGGTCGCGCGTAGTTCGCGTAGCGTCCGAGGGACGGCGCATTGTTCCGCACTTTCCCATAGCCACTCGCAGCTTCGGTCGGGCATATAACCCGACCACCGGCTACGATCGTCCTGGGAAAAACAGACGCGTTTGCAACTCGTACGCGCGTCGGAGAGTGTAACAAATTCGTTACCTCTCCATATCCACGGCAGAGTCGCAGTTCTTGAGCTCGCCTTTTCCGGAAGGAAATTATTTTTCCATTTTTTACGCCGCCAGGTGTTGAAGAAAGAAATTTCACAAAAATCACCTTTTTTTTTATCTTTAGCTCCCGTCGAGGAGGATAAATACGAGTCACATTTTCAGTGGGCTTAATTATTAATTTCTGAAATAAACTTAATACTTAGGATCAGTAATTTTAATACACACCCGTATGTTGATATTAGCAAATGGTTCTTGAATTTAATATACACTCGTATATTGATATCACCAAATGGTTCTTAATTTCAATATACTTGGATGTGAATATTTCTTTACACGTGCATTATTTTTCAAACGCACAAGTATATTAATATTACGGAGCTACACTTTCATTTTTCAAATAACCTGTTTTGGATTTTCAAAGTCGTATCTGAAATTTCATAAGCGGTATCCGCATAAAAACTTCCTATACTTGTGTATTAATTTTCATACAGAAATTTTTTACAGTGTACTGTACGGATTATAAAAATCGATTTTTTGCATTTTCTCAACGTATACATATTCAAGAATATGTGAGAAAATGTTGTAGTTCAAATATTCAAAAATTGACCAAGTTACATTTAGTGAGAGCACGTAGCGCAACGATTTACGTATACTAAAACCTTCAGTCCCGTCTCTCTCTAAACGAATTTTCTCGACCTGGCCGGAATCATCACTCTATCTATAATTGTCCAATTTTCAATTTTAAAAAACCAAAATTTCCGTGCCGGCCGTAGCTATCAATGTGCGTACCCGTCTTTTTCAATTTAGTATTTTCCGAACCCCCGAATATAGGTAAAAACTTCGCCAAAATTACCTTTTTTCAACACTCTCCATTTCGAGATTTTTCGAGAAAAAAAAACGGCTACGTACAGCCAAAACGACATTTATGCAGATTATAAAAGTTTGTTACGTTTATTCTTCAGACCAACCATTGTCAAGTTATCAATCCGGCCATTGGACCACATTATTTTTACCGAAGCTCTCTATTACACCCCAATAACCATGTTAATTTTCAATTTTTTCAAACAAACATTTCCACCCAATAGGTTTAACATGTGCTTCACAAAATACCTTTTGTCCAAACCCCAAACAAAGAATGCAGTAGACAAAAAAAAATCGAAAAAAACTACCTTTTCCGGCCCTTTGCAGTGGTGCCCCAAGACCAATCATCAAGCCTCCTTTAAAACCCAATAAATATTACGATGAAACTAATCGAAAGCTCCGAACGGATCGTTGACGTAAATAACTCGTAGCAAGAAATTGTAGGTTCTAACAGAGACTTCCAATGTACGGCATTCGTATGGCGACTGACGAATCGACCGATGATAATATCCACGGGAAGTCACGAAGTCACCGCGGCTACAAACTCGATTGAAAACAAAAAATCAAAACCGCGGAATGGCGAAGCGAAATACACTGTTTACGGAACGAGCACCTGATAAATGAATTAACCGCTCGATACGCAACGTTTCCCTGCATTTTCGTAAACAGTTGATTCGATTTACCCGGCTGATTGTCTTGTATCTCATGTTCAGCCTCGCACCACGGCATTCGGTTCTTGACTCCCGATAGGTCTTTCGTACGCTGCGTTCACCCGATGAACATTATATCCGACGACCATATAGCATACCTATACATACATATATATATATATATATATATATATATATATATATATATATATATATATATATATATATATATATATATATATATGTATATATATATATATATATATATATATATATATATATATATATATATATATATATATATATATATATATATGTATGTATGTATGTATGTATATATGTATGTATAAACACACCCGCCCGAGATTCGCGGGGGCCGTTCCTATGTACACGAAACAAATGCGCAACCGTGAGAGGGAAAATTCCTCTATATAGGAACGAGAACTCTCCGCGAGTCCACGGAACCGGCAGTAAAATTATTACGAGCTTAAGTCTCCGTGTACGAGGGGTTTCCGCGACACCAATGAAGTCCTATGTATCCGAGCTTCGTTTTATCCAATTTTACAAGTTAACCAAAGAACGGGCGAGAGGGCGCCCTCTCCTTCCCCGTCTCTCTTTTGCGGTCATCGTAACGACGAATACGCGGAAATCGCGGACATGATTTCGATTTTTATGTACATACATAGTTGGAGCGAGAAATTGATGAGAGGATGTGGCGAAAAGAAGGATCGTCAGGTTTGATTGACTCATAACGTTTTTTTCTTCTCTTGATCCTTATTATGTACGATCGCTTCGTTATTTCCGGTCAAATGTAATGATCGTTTCTGAAAAATCGTCGTGAGTCGATCTTCTTAGCTGGAAAGGTCGGAACGTTTGTCTTTTTTACGATGTGACTCACAATTTCATGTCCCAAGAATAAAATTCCCAAATTTCTCATCGGTTCTTCCTTATAATGATCGTTATGAAGAATTAATGTCGTCATTTGATTTTCAGCCCGAATGTACGGCATTCGGAAACGTTGTAATTCGGTGGATTTGAATAAACACGAATTCGGCTTCGACGGAGTTTGTTCCCACCCCATTGGTGCTTTTCGATAAAAATCGAAGTTTCCTCTGGACGTGAATGAGGTTTTAAGTTAGCCTGACGTCAAGGACGTTGAAGTTTGCATCGCTGGAACGCAACGAACATTTTTTTAAGGCTTTTCGTCCTTAATTTCTTCATCGTAAAAATCTTATCCAGCAATTTGGACTTCAGATTTCTTATGAGGAGCTTAAAAATATTTGAGAGTTTTTCGTAGCCCAAATTTGTAAAAAAAAAGATCGGTCTATACCGAACTCCCGTTGTGTTCCAACGATGCAAACTTCAATATTGTTTATGTCAATGGTGGAGAGCTCGGGAAAGAATCGTCTTAAGGGGATTCGCCTAGACGTAAAAGTCGACAAAATCACTTTTTTGGAAACAACATATTTTGACGGTATATCATCTTATAAAATTTACCTGAAAATTTCATCACGGTCGGATCAGAATTATCGCCTTTATAGGCTGTTCGAAAAAACGCTCGGAGCGTGGTTCGAACTTTTTAACGCTTTTTTCTCGAAAGTACATTTTGAATGTCGGTGAGCAAAATGTTTCAAAAACTACTGCAACGACCATTCTAAAAATTGTAGGGCTTTCTCTAGATGTGAAAATATAGTATTTGAGTGAAGGATTCTTTCCGATCTATACTTTCGATATTAAGAACGAAAAAGTGCCATTATTTTGTAATAATGGAGGCTCACTTTTAACGCGAGAAATTTAAAAAATTTATATTTAAAAAATATATTTAAAGAAATAGAATTCTAGTAGGCCGCGGAGTCAAGGAAAAAATAAGTTATTCAACTTGAACAGACTCTAGTCAATCACACTAGATTTTTTTTACAAACGATCGAACCCTGTTTCTTTCACTTCAAATACAGATATTTTTTTCTAAGTACAATGATGGTCGTCCATTCTGAAAATTTCTCGAAGTTATAAGCCAATTCAATTGTCCTCATAGCCATATTTATTTCCCACTAATCAACTCTCAAGTCATTTTTAATCAACAAATAAAACGAGTCTGACCATGTGACACTGTGCTCATTTTGATCGTTGGGTATCGGCTTACCCCATTAACTTACGATAACAAGTGGAAAATAAAAAACCAAAGCGCTACTCGTATCTCGGTCATTCGCTGCGGACCGTACATATCGTGGTCAAAAGTCGACATTTGACGCTAATAAATGGTTAGTTCAAAGGCCCTGCATAAGCTTGAAATTTCTAATATACAATTTTTTATTGCACACTCTTATAGCCTAGGGTATTATGTTTAATCTGCTATAAATCTTTCGTAAACATTTTCAAAAAGATCGTCTTATCGTTAGTTACGACGGTTTTTGTGAAAGCGAACAACGCTGATGGGATTTACTCTCTTTTTTTATTTTTTCTCAAAACCATGTTTTATAAAATGTTGATATTTGTATCTCAAAATCTATTCATCCGATTAACTTCAAATTCAGTCAGAGCATAGTCTATAAGATTTTCTATCGTATGGTAGGAAATTTATTTACATGTTTGTCTCTTTTTTAATAACAAACAATTCAAGTTTTTTCGTCGAACACTTTCTTGTCTACAATTGTTACAGGTTAACCTGTCATTTTCCTAATTTTCAAAATCTCACAAAAACATCCGGTCATATATAAGTTTTATTATCAACGACGTTTTTTTTCTTCGACTTCGCAAACTTCCTTCGACGGATTTAAGCTACGTAAATCACGCAGACCTCTTTCAGGATTTCGATTTAACGATCAACAACATATCTGCAAAAAGTTATTCTGAATAATAACGAAAATATAGGAAAATAAGAAGAATTTTTGGTGCATTCCAACTATGCAAACTTTAAGCCCATTATTATTACACTAAAACTACATGTTTTATTTTCTCATTTCGGATCACCCTAGTTGCCAAAAGCACGTGCACCGCTTGACCATGCAGCAACGGCAGTACTTTGTTTAAACAATAATAACTTCATCGTTTATCAATATTTTTCAATAGAAAAAAAACTAAGTACACTAAAACTAAGTAAACTAAAAAAAAAATAAGTAACTTTCAGCTAATAAATATGTAAAATTCATATAATTGACAGTTGAGAAATATTATTAATCTTCTTTGTTCATTTACATCGCGAATACGTTATTAACCAAGTTGAAATGTGGCAACCGCGCAATTTAGTTCTCAGTAAGTGATATCTCTGACAATGAGCTCAAATACGAACGCAACATCGCGATCACGTGGTTGTCAAACATCCTTCGCGAATTCAGTTTTTTTGTTCGGCGAAAATGAAAAGATGGAAGGAAAAAAGCAAACTGAAAAACAGTACAATCGACGGTTGGAGCAAGTCGAACCTGGAAATCGGCGGGAAAAAGTCGTTTGAGCCGGAAAATGAATGCGCAGTCGAGGAACGACGCGTATTTGATTTGAAGGTTATGTCGAAACACATGTACTGCAACTTCTTTAACCCTTTGAAGCATAGTGACATACTGGTATGTCACCTACTTCCACTCAGTTGTTCTTGAATAAAAAATGTTTTTAGCGCATAACGACGAATGTAAATGTATATTTAGGATGTTAGGAGATCAATTGTTACTACAATATCACTATTAACGGCTTATGTTGCACTTAGTGGATCTTGATCATCACTACAGCACAAAAAAACACGTTTTTTAGACGATAAATGTAATTGTGCCTAATCTAGCAGGTAAACCATACACGAAAGATGAATTCCGAGACGTTTTTTGGATCGCTGATTACGAATTCGTGCTCAAAATCCGGGAACTCAAAATGGCGAATCCAATATGGCGGACCAAAACCGGAGATTTTACTGGAATTACTATAACATCGGAGTTGCTCAATATGCTCAATTCTGTTTTACTGAATTTCTAATAGAATTACGCTTTTAGCATTACTCGGAGCTAACGGCGAGGACGTAGCGAGTTTCTAGCTCCATATTTTTTTTTAATTTTTTACTTTTTTATTTATTTTTGCTTTTTTACTTTATATATTTTTTTTGCTTTTTATTTTATATATTTTTTTTCACTTTTTCATATTTATTTGTACCTAAAAACTAAAATCGTTTTAGGTGTGGTAGGCCGCGAAACAAATGCTATTTACGTTTAAATTATAAGCTCAGATTAGTATCAGTGGCCAAGCCAGATTTGTGTTTCATTATCCTATATTGGAACTGCCATTTTTATTATTCAATTTTGAACTGAGATTCGAATTCAACGACTCAAAAAACTCCTGCATATGGAGTTTCATCTTCACCAAGCTACTTTGAGCATTTTGGTCCGTCATATTGGATCCGCCATCTTGAGTTTCCAAATTTTGAGTGCAGATTTGTAATCAGCGACCCCGAAAACCCCCGAGTACCAACTTTTGCTTTCATCAAACAATTTTTGCATTTGTGGTCCGCCATATTGGATCCGCCATCTTGAATTTTCAAATTTTGAGTGCAGATTTGTAATCAGCGACCCCGAAATCCCCCGAGTACCAACTTTTGCTTTCATCAAACAATTTTTGCATTTGTGGTCCGCCATCTTGAATTTTCAAATTTTGAGTCCAGATTTGTAATCAGCGACCCCGAAAACCCCCGAGTACCAACTTTCGCTTTCATCAAACGATTTTTGCATTTATCGTCCGCCATATTGGATCCGCCATCTTGAATTTCCGTATTTTTAGTGCAGATTTGTAATCAGCGACCCCGAAAACCCCCGAGTACAAAGTTTTGAGCTGATTGCACGTAAGGCAAAACGTGTGCTTCAAAGGGTTAAAGAATGATTCAAAATATTTAAATACTCTTTATGAAACCGCGGTAAGAAGTTCATGGCAAGGAAGCAATAGTTTGTGCGTTTCAAATTTTGGCGCCTTTTCAAAATGGCCGTCTTGGCAGCAGCGTTGCTACGTGCCGTAGGGCGCTTTATCGTTTTACGCGAATCAGCTGAAATTTCCTGTTTTATTTCACGAATATCTCGATAATGAGACAGACAAAAGGCTCTTCGTACTCTTCGTTGAAACTATTCATAATAATCTCAAGATTTCCTTCCGCCAATTTCCATTCAATTTTTAATATTTTTATTATGTTGCGACAGTCGTATTAGAGTTCTCATGAAGCTTTTCGCTATGTCGCCCGTCTATGAGAGCACAACTTCAATAATCAGTTGCTCAACAATAATCACGCAGACGAAGTACTTGAAATTTTACACGGAGTCGTAACACCTGTTCGCAAATATCCTCAATAACTTTCAGCAAATTCTTAGTATTTCGCGATAACCGAGCAACCTCCTCAATTGGGTTTAAAATTCTGACCTCGTCGTTCGAATGCTCCCACCGGAAAAAAAGATTTATTTTTGACCTCCTCTTTAGGCCCTAAGGTTATGCAGACCCGTTATTAATATAAAAGGGAAAACGCATTCGCGAGAAACGGACGTGCAATTTTCTTCCCATCGAGAAAATGTATGCATCGATGGGTGCAGTACCCTGTGAACGAGCAAGCTGTCTGGTCCTGTTTTTCTTCTCCCTGGGAAAGGATCGTTGAGGGCCTTCATTATGGCAGAAGGACTAAGGACGTTGAGCGGGAAGTGCAAATATCCGAGAGATTTACGGAAGGACTTGATGGTCAACATCAACGGTTCCACGAGTCCAAGTCGAGAGAACAGAAAACCTTTTAGAAATCTCGAAGCTTCCAACGTGGATGGAAATCCTGTCCCCGTACCTGACTACAGTATCACTGACCGCTTTATACAATCCGTACACCCGATGAAAAAAATAATATATCGAATTCCGACGTATTGTAGGGGGACAAAAGTCGAAAGCAACATATAGAAATTGGAGAATACTGCGCAAAGAGAGGGCATAGAGGGAAGAACTAAAGAAACGTGGGCAAGGCTAAGGGGTCTTCCCACTTTAGACGCTGGAAAAAGGCTATTTTCATACTTTTTTTATAGGTTTATGTTATAAATATTGACATAAACATTGTTACACTTAATAAATACACTTTCGAAATACATTACATTTTTTAAATGTATTTATGTAACCCAATCAAACTTCAAACGCGTTTTTCTCGAAACAACGTTTTTCGACGGCTTGCTGATAAAATCTTTAAAACCACTAAACCCATCCTTATGAAATTGTAACCACATATTCTTTACAACTATATCAAGGGTTTAAAATTTTTTTTTAATTTACTATTTTTCCCCCAAAAACGGTGAAAAAACACGTTTTTCTGTTTCTGCAAAAAAATGTTCGCTGTTTTCTTATTTTTGCATATATCAAAAGTCGTATGATTTGCGCTATAGATTTCATCAACAAGAGATTTCATCATCAAGGGATTTCATCAACAGCACAGACCGACAATTTTTTTAGGACATTTTTTGAACTACCATTTTCGTCCATAAATATTGGCTTAAATAATTTGTTTTTTTAAATGTATTGCGAAAGTGTATTTATTACGTGTAACAACTTTCATATCAATTTCTATAATTTAAACATATCAAAAAATTCATGGAAATGGCTGTTTTTAGCGTCGGAATGAGAAGACCCCTTATCAGAGTGTAAAATTTTCGAAAAAACGTTTTTTTTTACTTTATCCGATAGTATAAACAGTTATAAACATGCTATTCATATAGTTCATATTATATGCATTCATATAGTTCATATTATATGCATTCATATAGTTCATATTATATGCATTCATATAGTTCATATTATATGCATTCATATAGTTCATATTATATGCATTCATATAGTTCATATTATATGCATTCATATAGTTCATATTATATGCATTCATATAGTTCATATTATATGCATTCATATAATTCATATTATATGCATTTATATAGTTCATATTATATGCATTCATATAGTTCATATTATATGCATTCATATAGTTCATATTATATGCATTCATATAGCACATATTATATGCATTCATATAGTTCATATTATATGCATTCACATAGTTCATATTATATGCATTCATATAGTTCATATTGTATGCATTCATATAGTTCATATTATATGCATTCATATAGTTCATATTATATGCATTCATATAGTTCATATTATATGCATTCATACAGTTCATATTATATGCATTCATATAGTTCATATTATATGCATTCATATAGTTCATATTATATGCATTCATATAGTTCATATTATATGCATTCATATAGTTCATATTATATGCATTCATATAGTTCACATTATATGCATCCATATAGTTCATATTATATGCATTCATATAGTTCACATTATATGCATCCATATAGTTCATATTATATGCATTCATATAGTTCATATTATATGCATTCATATAGTTCACATTGTATGCATTCATATAGTTCATATTATATGCATTCATATAGTTCATATTATATGCATTCATATAGTTCATATTATATGCATTCATATAGTTCATATTATATGCATTCATATAGTTCACATTATATGCATCCATATAGTTCATATTATATGCATTCATATAGTTCATATTATATGCATTCATATAGTTCATATTATATGCATTCATATAGTTCATATTATATGCATTCATATAGTTCACATTATATGCATCCATATAGTTCATATTATATGCATTCATATAGTTCATATTATATGCATTCATATAGTTCATATTATATGCATTCATATAGTTCATATTATATGCATTCATATAGTTCATATTATATGCATTCATATAGTTCACATTATATGCATTCATATAGTTCATATTATATGCATTCATATAGTTCATATTACATGCATTCATATAGTTCACATTATATGCATTCATATAGTTCATATTATATGCATTCATATAGTTTATATTATATGCATTCACATAGTTCATATTATATGCATCCATATAGTTCATATGCTGTTCATATAGTTCATCAAACATGCTGTTCATAAACGTAAGTAGACAATTAAAATAAAAATTCCGCACTCGAACCTTGAAAGGCGTTTTTCTCGAAATGCCGTTTTTCAAAACGGTGTACACACTCCAAGGAAGAGTTTTCAAGCTATCCGTCTCAAACGTTGACACGACATTCTTCAGCGCCACAAGCTTTTATTTCTAGTCACATATAGGTGACTTGGTAAGAAAAAATTATTTTCTACTTTTTAGTACATTAAATAAAATCTGTTCACTTTCAACTCAAACTTGTCACTTAATTATTTG
Organism: Ophion costatus; assembly: GCA_951751655.1. Classification (NCBI taxonomy): domain Eukaryota; kingdom Metazoa; phylum Arthropoda; class Insecta; order Hymenoptera; family Ichneumonidae; genus Ophion; species Ophion costatus. Next base: position 4,022,689 of record OX632363.1, read on the forward strand.
CAGTTCCTGTGCACCTCCCCAAGCGTAACCCTTAGCCGCTCGTTCCCAATCACCGCTGTATCGCATTTGCACGAAGGCACAGGGGAACTGCGGATGACATATTACGAATAATGTACTACAAAATAGCTGTAACTTTTTTCCTCCGCCGAATTTTGTATGTGCAAACGGCTCAGCGGTTCAAAATCGATTACGTTAAAGCTTGCATCGTTGGTATGCAACGGAATATATATTTTTTTTTTAAATTCTAAATTCCTTTGACAGATTAGAGCTACGAAAATCATGAAAAAATGTTTTCGTATTCTTATTTACCGATCTACAACAAATTCGCAAAATATGATTTTGAATAAAAATTAAAATAAAAAATTAAAGTGGCTTTTCGTTACGTTCCAATAATGTACACTTCAACCCCGTAAAAACACGCCGCAGATCCACGTGTTTCGTCTTTAAATATCAGCCGTAGGTACTGTCATTTTTCACAAACTTCAACAATGTCAAAAATGTTATGTGAAATTATATTTAGATGATATTTAAAAACAAAAAGGGGAATCTGCGACGTATTTTTATGGAGTTGAAGTTTACGTCATTGGAATGTAATAAAAATTCTGATTTTCATTTTTCTCCAAATTCATATTTTGCGAATTTATTGTAAATCGTTAAATAAGAATTTGAAAAAATGTTTTCATGGTTTTCGTAACTCTAATCTGCCAAAGAAATTTTGGAAAATGAACACGGAAAAAAATGATTCGTCCAAATTAATAGTTGGTGTTTATAAATTACTGAGGAAAGATGAACATAATGCAGTTTCACACTGTAAACCAATCGTGTTACAGAACTTTTAGGAAAAAAAAATAGATCATACGTGCTTTTTTACTATTCGAATCGATGCAAATGCAGATTTAAACTGTAAAAAGATCATAATGATCACCGCGATAAAATAAACTGTCGAATTTACAAAATAAATATAAAATATTCGCGGTACTCAGTGCGTAAAATATAGGGAGTACCTTAAAAAAAAAGTGAGAATAGACTGGTAATCACTGATTTGAACCATAAAATTCTTCAACAAGCAAATGTTAAAAATGAGTTTAAATTCTATTGAAATTTGGTAGTGTCTTCTGAAAAATGTGGTGTGAGTTTAAATTAAAAACTGCAGTGTACACCTTGCGAATTGTATGGTAGCTCGGTATTATTTAATACGTACAGATCTAATTTTTACGGAGAAAATTGTCATTTTTTAACAAATCGGGCAAAGGATATTTTGATAATGGGTTGTTGAATACTAATACGGATATTTTAATTTATTAGTGTGATTACGTGAGAAAAATTTCAAAGCGCTCAGTAGAAGTTAGAGCCGACATTGCGCGGTACACCGCGTGCACCTCGAATTTTTACAATGTACACTGTAAACGCGTGGACGCGTTAGCCACCACGAACGTGCAGGTTACGTCTACGTAAGCGCTGCACGACGCGCAGTGTGTACCCTAAATGTTTACAATGTGATTTGCGCCTAAATCAACAAAGAAAAATTCTATCACGTGGTCGCCCTCAGTCTTGACATCTACTCAGTGCTCTTTTGGATCTCGTGGCGTAAAGTTCTGCGCAGTGTCTTCGAGAAACGACAATTATTTATAATCAATGTGAAAACGAACACACACACAGTGAACAAGGACAAACTGTTAGTGAAGAAAAAGTGCCGTGAAAGATTTGTTGCTGTTGAAGAGAGGACGAAAAAACAAAGTGGGTATTGTATTTGTACTTTTCCATCTCGCTTTCAAGTATACATTTTGTCGTGTGCGACTTTTGTCTTTTATATAATGCCCGTACACGTTGATTTATTGGAACTTTGCGATTAGTTTAACACGCTTGTTTATTTATTTAATAACGATCATACATTCAGATCTATCACCCTATGTTAATAATGGTTTTCTTGAGATTCTGAGAGCGGGACAAAAGGCGAGGAAGGAATAATAGAATACTAGACAAAGCGCATGGGGATCCCCCCCCCCCCCATTCTATTTCACAGTGTAAAAAATTGTCAATGAAGTCGTTCATTTTATAACATTTTTAAATGTAAAAATTCGTGGGTCCGCCCGTTTACTTTTAACAGTTTCACATAGTAAAAATTCGCGAGTCGGTCCATCTACTGTTTACGGTTTCACATTGTAAAAATTCGTGAGTCGGTTCATCTACTGTTTACAGTTTCACATTGTAAAAATTCGTGAGTCGGTTCATCTACTGTTCAGAGGTCCACATTATAAAAAGTCGTGAGTCGGTTCATCTACTGTTCACAGTTTCACACTGCGGAAATTTATCGATCGCTAAGCACAAACTCGATAGTCCTACAGTTCTTTGTGTGAAACGTGGCGTGCACTTCTTAGAGTTTTACGTAGCAAATATCGAAGATTTTGTACCGAGAGGCGCTATTGATGTGAGACACAGTACATTTTGATGGGATTTCCATCCAAATTTACAGGATTTTTTTTTCCGTGAAAAAAAAAACGCTTTTTTACACCTCCTTAAGGCTATATGGTGCGAGATTTCAGAAAAAGTTGTCGGCACTCTGGTGGAGTTGAGTCGCAAGGTCGTTGCCTAGATAACAGTTGTAAGGTTGTAATACAGTTGGTTGTGGTGGATCGAGGATGCCAGAGGAAAAGGAGAGATCATCAAGTTGGAGGGAGAGCCAAAGTTCTGCTCGAATATGTGGCGATCTCGAGGTGGCTTAGAAAACGAAAGAGCAAGAAGAAGCGAGAGAGAAGGAGAGAGGGAGAGAGAGAGAGAGAGAGAGAGAGAGAGAGAGAGAGAGAGAGAGAGAGAGGAGCATAGCGAAGGATGCTGTGGCTTCTTCGACTTCTATCTCGTATAACGCTCTCGAGTCTCTCTTTCGTACTAATATGTAGCGAGGAAGGAGTGAAGGTGTAGGTTGCAGTAGAAGGGAACTGTGCTCAGGAGCGTAAAGATCGTAGGCAGTATGTAACAGGCGATACGAAACAGCTGGAATTCCATCAAACGATGCCTGCATTACTAAAATCTTCTTAAAATATGAACCATATTGTTAAAATCTTATGAGAATATGAATCGTATTCTTAGAACATCATTTAAATATGAAACATATCATTGAAATTTTGTTAAAATATGAACCATTTTGTTAAAAGCTTATTAGAGTATGAACCATATTGTCAAAATCTTGTTGAAATGTCAACCATATTGTTAAAATCTTAAAATATGAACCACATTGTCAACATTTTTTAAAAATATGAACCATATTGTTAAAATTATATTAAAATATGAATCATATTGTTAAAACCTGATTCAAATATGGACCATATTGTTAAAACCTCATACTTAAGGATCCGCAAGCCCCACTATCTTCAAACTAAACGAAGTCTTGAAGAAATTGAAATAAATCTAATATGCCTCTAGATAAATTCAAGCATATTTATAGGCAAGTCATCTCATGGGCCGTCCCGAAAATGAACGATTCGTTTCGAATTCTTTTCAAAGACCATCCTATGTAGCTTTACAGCATCTTTATAGAATTTAAACTCATAATAGAACTGCAGGAAATGCTTTGTCAGTAGACTTATCACATTTCTTCAATGATCGTTCATATTCACTAAATAAAATGGAACATCGTATTTAAAAAAATGTTCTGTCGGTCTGTACGTTTGCGAAGGCGGTAACGTGTGCACTCTTGGAATGCAACGAAAATTCTTTATTTTTTTACTTGTTTATTTTTACTACTTCCTGAACGCTTTTTTGCAGGTTTAGTTAATGGATCCCTAGTAAAGATCTTTAAAATGGTAGACTAGTTGTCGCAGGCTTAATGTGCCAAAAAAAAACATTAGGCAAATAAGAAAAGAACATTTTTCGTAGCGATCCAACAATGCAACTTCAATACCATCGTCTGCGCGTTTATAACTCGAGAACTTCTGAATCGATTTCGATGAATCTTTCACGGAATCACAGCGCAAGGTATGGAATATAATTTACGCTTTTAAGCACTATTCCGTATAATTAATTACGATCACGACGCGCAAGCATACAGATAAACAAACATAACGTTCAAATTAAACAAGAAACGCCAACAACGAACCAGCATAAATGAACAAAAATATGAACAAAGAAAAAAAATTACGAAGAATCAGGGGTTGTGTGTGCTTTTCGAATTTTCATAAATTGTTTAATAAATCATTATCCTCAATGCATGAAGTGTCGAAAAAGTTTAAAAAAAAACGCACGCAACTTCAAACAGAAAAGCAAATGAATAGTGCGGACCCTTCGCAATGTGTTACGTAAATTTTTCAATAATCCCTTCGAAAAAAATACTCCGTAAATTCAGCCCAAATCAAAGCGTACCATTTCATCGATTTTAAACATTTTTCACTTTTTCTTGGTTCATATTCTGCGTATGAGTGTTAACGAACGAAAAATATACCATGGTTTTTTTTAGAATAATCCCGTCGACGCTACCTGCCACGGCGTCTGACAACGACCTTTGCCATTTTTTAGGTTAATTTAAAAAACACCATGTGACAGCCAAAAGTAGTAATAAAGCATAGCCTAAGTCTTAAAAATAGTGAAGAAATCTTCCCTTCGAAAAAAACCATGTAAATCAGCCATTTTTTCCCCACCCAAAGGTATCTCCCCCTTAAAAAAAAAAAAATTTAAGTCGCGTTGCAACAATGCAATCTTCAGCCTCAAGGGTGCAACTAGTGCACAGACACACGCATATGCATACACGTACACACGTATTTAGATCCACGTGTGTAAAGAAGACTATTGAATACATACTGACCCGTTTCTTAAGAGCCTTGACAACGGTCGAATGCTTGAATGGGGCAGCAACCGAAACGTAACGTAAGAAGAAAATGATCGTTAAACACCTTGCCGTCGACTGGACCAAGAGTGGCCATTGCCGTTTCTATCGTTCCGTGGTTTCATTTTTTTTTTTGCCCGGAGTACGAGAGGAAGGGGACGAGAAAAAAAGATAGCTCACAGTTCTTGTTTTTCTGGCCCTTTTTTCCTTCAAAATTCCATCTTACCTGCTCGACCTTCACACCTCAAGCGTGAGTACACCTTTTATCATACACACACATCCAATCGAGACACACCAGGTGTAGAAGTATGAAACCGGAATTTACTTGTAAAAATTACACGTCTGTTGTTTGAAAATGATAATAACTAATGGAGACGGCTTTCTGCGTCACATTCAATTGATCCGCGAGTTCTTATTGACTTTGAGTATCATCTTCATCCGATAAGGCCTGCAATTCGTTGTCTGCGAACTTTTTCGGTGGTTTCCCACGCTCTTCGTTGCTCACGTGAAAATCACCACTTTTGAATTTTTTGAAAACCAATGCTGTCCGCAAGTCGTAGTTCGTAGGCACAAAACTCGACATGTTTAATGGGTTACCCCCACTTGCGATTTTGAAAAAATCAATTTTTTTTATTGCATTTTTTTAAAGTATAAGTATCTGAGAATATGTCCTGAAAATTTCAAGTCGATCCGAACGAAATTGACTGAGATATGAGCGTTGAAAGAGAAGAATCCGTGAATTGAAGAACTGAAATTGAAACTTTAAACGCGTTTTTCTCAAAATGGCATTTCTGAAGTCGGTGACCAAGATTACTCGAACACTAATGAACCGATCTTCTTGAAATTTTGCAGGCTTATTTAATACATAAGAATGTAGTCTTTAATCGTTCGATTTTTTCTTTCGAAAAAAATGGCCGTTTTATAGCCAAAAAACGGCCGTTTTTTTTCGTTAAAATCGAACCATTAACTTTGACTGTCCGCTATTTTGTGAAAAATGAATATTTTTTTAAATCCTTCGATCAAAGACTAGTTTATACTTATATTTGACTAAATCCATCCGCATTTTTTTTTTCAGATGATCCACTTCGCCGCAATGTTGGTCACCGCAAACCGTGTACATAAAAACATTATTTCATTGACGGCCATTTGCCACTAAACAATGTAATATTTTTCAATAAAAAAATTACTGAAAGTTCTTCAAGATGTGTTCTTTGAGATGGTATATTGATCGATTAAAAAAGTTTTGTAGTTTTCTTTAAAAAAATTCATGAAAAAGGCCTTTTTTTGCGCTACAAGTGGGGGTAACGCCTTAAGGTTATAGAAAAATATACCGGTGTAGGGAACTTGGGTTGTTGCGTGTTGAAAATCTTCGTCAGCTGTTAGAGGGAGATGGCGCTGCAGAAGCGGTCTTACGGTCCCTAAACTGATGGCTAGCACCATCTATAGGGAAATTCCGGATTCATACTTCTACACCTGGTATATACACGAACGGACACACATAAACGCATGCATACATTGTATAAAACGAGAAAATGTGAAAAAATGTCGATTGCGATTGTGATGAATGACAGTTGTTGCAAAATGGGATAGTGCTTCAATCTATAGCCTTGCAAATGAATATCTTATACATTCGTATTTTTATCTACATTTGCGGGGTGTCTGTACTTTCTGCGTGAACCAAATCTGTCTAGAGAGAACGCGAGCTGCTTTTTTCGCCTGGCGAGCCGTGTTCACCTCGATTTTTTCAGAGCGATATATATTTACACCCACAGACACACACACACACACACACACACACATATATATATATATAGTCGTAGAGCAAGATCAAATTCCTTAAAGGGACACAGGATACTCGAGCAGGATCGGTGAAAGTCGCGTGTCACAATCGGTCCAGCCTCACGAACTCATGAGTCCTTAACGATAATCTCGATCACTGTATAGATATAGTGTTGCTCGTCATTGAACGGTACGATTCTGGCAATACGAAAATATCATCCGAGCAACTCCACACGCCGCGCATGTGAGAGGAAAAAAAGGCTTGGAATTCAATTTTGTAAAAATTGACCGGTTCCATTGTCGAGATAAATTCCTAAGGAATGTTGACAAATGTGACCAGTTTTTGCTATAAATATAGGAGCGTCGTAGAGAATGGGCGGCACGTGCGACTCATAGAAATGAAAACCACGTACTATGGCGAAGATTGCCCGGTTCGTCTGACGTGCAATTTTGGTTTCGTTGGTATTGAAATTTGCATCGTAGGAATGCAAAGAAAATTGGTATCCATAATTGTATTTCCTCATTGTTCGTATAATACGAAATCTCTTTTGCACATTCCAATCGCAGAGCTCACAATGAGCATCGTAAAAAATGGTCGGGCGACTTTATTAGCTAAAATCTGATAAAAGAAATTCGGGAAAGTAAAAAAAAATCCTCTTGATTGCACTCCAACGATGGAAATTTCAACTTAACTTTTTTCGCATTTTCCGTACGTCGCTGTGAAAATCGTTCAATCTAATGTTCTTTTCCGCGAACTACAGTTGGAATGGTAAAAAAATTCGCCGCAATCCTGAAATGAATTTCCTTTTTTTTTCGCGCATTTTTATCGAATTCGAATGGTGCAAATTCGTGACCTCGTTTACCCTTGAATCGTGTTCGTGTGCCCGTTTTATCAAGGAACCTTAAAGTGCCCATAGGCATATATATATATTTTTTAATCTCCACGTTACTCAACGTCCACCAATGAACCGAAACGTCGAACGTACAAAGGTTACTGGCTGAGCCGACAGTGAGAGTGGAATTTCCGGTTTAACAATTATCACTGTGAGAAACGTCGTAAACATTGCGCTCTCCGCGGCAATTGAACATTGTGTTTGTGCCAATAGAGCCGACCCTGAACAACGTACAGATTGTTCGAAATAAAAACAACGATAGAACTGACTAGATGAATGGCCTTTGAAGATTGCATCGTTGGAATGCAACGAAAGTTTTTTTCAATTTTATTTGTTATTTCTTAATTTTTATAGTCTGTATTTATTCAGAGATTAAGATGACGAAATTGAATCTCGTCAGACCCCAATGAATTCCAGCAATGACTCATTCAAAAATATAAAAAATGATAACCACTTTGGGCCTCTTGGAAATAAAGCTTTCAGTCGCCGGAAAAATGAGGAAATGCGGTTGACGTTTGCATCGTTGGAATGCAACGATAATTCTTTCCAATATCTTATTTTCATTATTATCCAAAATTATTATGCTTTGCAAATTTATTGTAGTCGCTAAAGAAGAATGCCAAAAAATGTTGGCGTGATTTTCGTAGCTCAAAACTGCCAAAAGAAATTCGGGGTATTGAAAAAAAAATATTGTATTACATTCCAACGATGCAAACTTCAACGTCATTGGACGAATCAGTTTTGAACCGAAAGAGACGGTCTTTAGATACCGCCTAGTGAGAACATCAATGCTTCGGTAACAAAAGTGCAGCACGTTGTGCCCTATTCTTCTCTACATCTAAAATGACGAAGTTTGCATCGTTGCGATGCAACGAAAAATAATTTTTTTTTAATTACTCATTTTTTTGGTAATTGGTAAGTGTTTGCGTATTCTTGTTGGAAATTTCCGACCTCAACTCGCAAAAAAAGAACTTTGGATAATGATAAAATTATCGTTGCGTCCCAACGATACAAACGTCACGGTCATCATCTAAAAATGAAATGTCTGAGCGGGTTATGTCTTTTTCCCCAAAAAAAACTGTTTAACGGACAACACCAATGTGACGGCTTCAAAAAATCGATTTTTTGAATACCATCTAGAAAAATCTAAAATACATTTAAGATTAAGATGCCGTTGGACCCAGATCGAAAAAATAATTATTTTCGGAGATATTGAATATTTTGTGGAGCGGTGCAGCGCGGTAATATTTCTGAATATCGCCATAAGCCGCCTCTTCCTGAGGAAGTATTGGAGGCAATTACGCCAGTCTTCGAAAATTTGAGCAGAGACGATTTGCTGCAGCGTTCTTTGGGCGGCTTCACGCAAAACAACAACGAAAGCTACAACAAATCAGTTTGGGCAATAGCCCCCAAGTGTCAGTCCGGGAGCAAAAAAATCGTCGATATTGCAGCTGATATCGCGGTATTATTATTCAATGATGGCCTGAGAAGCCTCATGAAAGTTTTGGAGACGTTGGGGATAACTGTCGGCCCAAATTGTTTCAATTTTTGCGTTGAAACCGAAGCAGCGCGGATCGAGCTGGCGGAGCGCTCGCTCACAGACGCTGCAAAAGAGGCAAGAACGAGAACAAGACAAGTTCGAGAAAAGATGCGAGGGACGATGATTTGCTTCTTGAAGGCCAGCTATATGGTGCCGGCATCGCTGATTAAAGGTAAACATTTTTTTTCCAATTTATCGCATAAATTAACAAACCTAAAACTTTGAACGCGTTTTTCTCAAAACCACTTTTTTGAGTGCGGCACGCAGCAAAACTCGGGCAATTTTTATCCGATCGACTTCAAATTTCGACTGCATCAATAAAACTAGATTATCTAAAGAAGTACATAGGATTTTTTCGATATCTCAATAATAAAAAAAGTTATAGCCTATTTTCGACGAGAAATTTTGCTCGAAAATCGTCCTTTAATTTCAAAAGCGTGCCTATTTTTTAAAAATCAATATATTTTCAAATCCCTATGTACTTCTCTTCAAAATATCATATTATTAACGAAAACACTCGGTATTTTTTTTCAGATCGACTTTGAAGAGAGTTCTGCTGCGTGCCGCGAACCACTGCAGAGGCAACAGTACCTGACGCGGGAGCTTCCCCAGCGTCACCATGTGGCGTAAAAAATTTGAAATTTTTTTTTTTGTATCTTCAATAAACAACGAACAAAACAAAAAAAAAATTTTCGAATATCTCTCTTTTTTCCCACAAAAAAAATTTCTTGAAAATTGGCAAAAAAACAGGGGGCCACAGTGGTGTTATCCGTTAAGGGAGCTTTCCAGTGTGAAATTTTCAAAAAATCGATTTTTTTTTTTGCTTTATCGAATAGTATACACTCTTCCGAATATTCCCTGAAATTTTCATGCCGAAATTCAGATTATTTCGGTTACTGTACAGCATTTCTTGGAAGAAGGCAACGGAGCGCTACAGCTACAGCGAAACTTTGAACGCGTTTTTCTCGAAACAGCATTTTTCAAAACGGTGTCCAACTTGGAGGGCAGAGTTTTAAAGCTATCGAGTTGAATTTTTTACACAATATTCTTAACGTCATTGTTTATCGTGCTATGGAAGCTTTTTTTTTTTGACATCTTCCTATTTTTTTGTAAAAAAAACGGCCAAAAAAAATGCTAAAATCGATACTTTTTGTTCAAACCGGCGCCATTTTTGCAAAAAAAAAAAAAAAAAAAGCCTCCATAGCACGAAAGCCAATTATATACCGATCAATAATCTTTTTGTGTTTTTTGTTTCAGATCGAAATTGTGATCCCCAACGTGGACACCACATCCAAGTGCATTTTCTGCAACAATTGTTTCATCATTTTTATAGATATTAATTAATAAATAAATCGATCTTTAAAAAATTGTTTTGTATTCTTCAATACCCAATTAATATACAAAAAAAAAACCAGACCGATTAGATTATTTTTTCTTTAAAAAAAAAAATCGCGAAAAACAGCGATTTTTCGGGCTGTCACACTGGAAAGCTCCCTTAAGTATACAACAAACGTTCAACGAGGATGAAAAGCACGCGTTTTGCCGAATATCTCGTGAGCCAGCAACGTGTTCATCCCTATATCTTTCGAGATCTAGGGTTGCAACACGATTGCCACGACTTTCAGGTTGACGTCGTTATTTAGCGATTTGCAACAAATTTGCAAAATATGATTTTGGATAATAATGGAAATAAGAAATCGAAAAGAATTTTCCTTGCATTCCAACGATGCAAACTTCAACCCCATCGATTGCCTCGGGTGCCCATGGGTTCCGGGTGTAGGAGTGGGCGAGATTTCCAGATGGGCAGGTGAATATTACACGATGTATGTTATGTGGATCAATCGCAGAGAAGACCTCACATTTTTGGCTAAATGAACTGCGGGGAGGAGTAGAGAGAGAGGGGGGGAGGAAGGAGAGAGAGAGAGAGAGAGAGAGAGAGAGAGAGAGAGAGAGAGAGAGAGAGAGAGAGAGAGGCAAAGCTTATGGGCGAAGGCATTGAAAAAGTTATAAAGAAAATAAACCTTAACGGCGAGAGCAGAAAAGGTGAGAGGGCGGAGGGGAGGGGAGAGAAAGAGGATGAACCTTAACGGCAGAGCGGAGAAAACGTGTGGCCGTGCACTATCGGAAGACTCGAGAGACAGGTAACAATTTACTTTGCGCACTCTCGCGCGAGAGAGAGAGGGAGAGAGAGGGAGCTCTCTTATTTGGCGCTCCTCGTGATGGCCGACGAACAGATCTCTCTTCTTCTCGACTGTGTTAAGCTATTCCAACGCGATTGTGTCTTGAACACCACGAAAGCAAGAGAGAGAGAGAGAGGGGGGGGGGAGAAAGAGAGCCGCAGACCGAATAAATTCGCATCTCGTTTCTTCCTCCTAAGTGCCGGTTTTAACCGTCCATGTCTCTCGCGGCGTTCGAACCTTTGAATCAACCAAATGGAGGTACATACCCTTGTAGGCAGAGATGCATATGCCCACCAATGTACAACTATACGAAGACTCTACATGGTGAAATTCATCGGCTGAGCAAATTTTCTCAGGTCATTGTCGAATAAAATAATTCCATTGCCTTGGATTTATCGATTCAGCTCTTACAATACGTGTACCGAATGCACGAGGGAATTGATTGATAGTTCGCGAGCGGCAAGTGTCAAACTATGCCAGCTCCGAATTGAGATGATGGAGTTCCCATCGTTGAAATGCAGAAAATGCTTTTTGAGCATTTTTGTAGCGCAAAAAAAAGGCCTTTTTCATGAATTTTTTTAAAGAAAACTACAAAACTTTTTTAATCGATCAATATACCATCTCAAAGAACACATCTTGAAGAACTTTCAGTAATTTTTTTATTGAAAAATATTACATTGTTTAGTGGCAAATGGCCGTCAATGAAATAATGTTTTTATATACACGGTTTGCGGTGACCAACATTGCGGCGAAGTGGATCATCTGAAAAAAAATGCGGATGGATTTAGTCAAATATAAGTATAAACTAGTCTTTAATCGAAGGATTTTAAAAAATATTCATTTTTCACAAAATGGCGGACAGTCAAAGTTAATGGTTCGATTTTAACGAAAAAAAACGGCCGTCTTTTGGCTATAAAACGGCCATTTTTTTCGAAAAAAAAAATCGAACGATTAAAGACTACATTTTTATCTATTAAATAAGCCTGCAAAATTTCAAGAAGATCGGTTCATTAGTGTTGGAGTAATCTTGGTCACCGACTTCAGAAATGCCATTTTGAGAAAAACGCGTTTAAAGTTTCAATTTCAATTCTTCAATTCACGGATTCGTCTCTTTCAACGCTCATATCTCAATCAATTTTGTTCGGATCGGCTTGAAATTTTCAGGACATATTCTCAGATACTTATACTTAAAAAAAATGCAATAAAAAAAATCGATTTTTTCAAAATCGCAAGTGGGGGTAACCCCTTAAGCAGCCATGCGCATGGCTGATACTCGGAGGGATGACCGCTTAGCCGTGCACCGTCCGGGGCATCAACCAGTGAGCGGAAGGCCGATACTTCTGAGACCTTGGTACAGATACTTGAGTAAAAACTCCTGTGCACCAGAGAATCGGAAGAATATGGGTACCGTCTATACTGGTGCGGGTTTTCCAGTTTAGTGAAGCTTAACGGGGTACCGCGTGGCCGGAAAAGAAGAGGCGTTTTCCTAATTTTTTTCTAAAAAGACGTGTGCGGATTAAAATTTTTATTTATTTATATTAAGAAGGTTCCTTCAGGCGAGGACAAAATTGGCTGATTTTAATTATTTTTTTAAAAGGAAAGATTTCTTTTGCCATTTTTGAGCCTTCGGTTATGTTTTATTACCACTTTAGGCTGTTACATGGTTTTTAAAAGTTAATCTTTAAAAGTGGCGGAAGTATGGCACGGTCTTCTAAACTGCATTTCCAAAACTGACGTGTTGTATAGCTAAAAAACTAATCGATCCATTCTGATGATATTTGGTATAAATTTTTGTAACCTTAGTGTTTAAAACGCCATCCTAAATGTTGGTCCAAATGAAAATAAGTATTTATTTTTTTGTAAAATGTAGCTTTTTTTCGGAAAATGCTATTTTTTTGTTTCAAAGCGGAATCATTTAATCGATTTTCAACATTTCTCACTTTTTCGTGGTTCATTTTCTACGGTGTCACGCCGTTTGACAACAACCGCTGCAACCCGTTTAGAAGACCGTGCCATACCTCCGACATTCTTAAAAATTGACAAAAATAAAATACCATGTAATAGTCGAAAGTAGTAACGAACCATACCGTCACGCCCGAAAATGATGAAGAAATCTTTCCTCTAAACAAAATCATGAAGATTTGCCATTTTTTCCTCGTCTAAAGGTACCCCCCCCCCCCCCCCCCCCCCCAAGAGTTAGGTTGTAAGCATTTTTGACAATCTTTGCATTGAAAAATATTGATAAGTATGGTAGATACAATGGCCATAAAACAAAGGATCATTGGTTACAAAAAACGTCTCTACAAAAAGACTGCACATTAACCGAAATACAACGATCTGCAAAACGTCTGGGGTCGTATCGACCCCATATGCAGTCAGAGGTGCGTGGCGGAAGTGTGCGGTTGAAGGGTTGAAGAGGTCTTGAGAGATTTTTGGTACGCAAAATCTGTCAGACGTAATTGAAGCAATTCAGAAATTATTCATTTCATTGCATACCAACGACCCAAACTGCAAACACAACGACCCATTTCAAAATCCACAATCTCACGATGTGTAACGTAACGTTTCTTTTTTTTCGCCATGACATTAAGGGTTTACCCCCACTTGCGATTTTGAAAAAATTAATTTTTTTCGTTGCATTTTTTTGAAGTATAAGTATCTGAGAAGATGTCCTGAAAATTTCAAGTCGATCCGAACAAAATTGACTGAGATATGAGCGTGGAAAGAGAAGAATCCATGAATTGAAGAACTGAAATTGAAACTTTAAACGCGTTTTTCTCAAAATGGCATTTCTGAAGTCGGTGACCAAGATTACTCGAACACTAATGAACCGATCTTCTTGAAATTTTGCAGGCTTATTTAATACATAAAAATGTAGTCTTTAATCGTTCGATTTTTTTTTTCGAAAAAAAATGGCCGTTTTATAGCCAAAAAACGGCCGTTTTTTTCGTTAAAATCGAACCATTAACTTTGACTGTCCGCCATTTTGTGAAAAATGAATATTTTTTAAAATCCTTCGATTAAAGACTAGTTTATACTTATATTTGACTAAATCCATCCGCATTTTTTTTTCAGACGATCCACTTCGACGCAATGTTGATCACCGCAAACCGTGTATATAAAAACATTATTCCATTGACGGCCATTTGCCACTAAACAATGTAATATTTTTCAATAAAAAAATTACTGAAAGTTCTTCAAGATGTGTTCTTTAAGATGGCATATTGATCGATTAAAAAAGTTTTGTAGTTTTCTTTAAAAAAAAATTCATGAAAAAGGCCTTTTTTGCGCTACAAGTGGGGGGTAACGCCTCAAAGACAACAAGAATGTGAGATTGCAACGGGACGTGCACCCAATTAAAGAAAAACCACCCATTTGCCACACTCGTACAAGATTACGCGGCGCACTTATGCCAAAGGCAAAAAGTACCTTTGCATCAAACGGTCGTTTATTTCGCTGTACGAATCCTCCTAATCATCGGTGTGTATATATGCGTTGGAAACGTCGTTTGCTTTTAATTGGCAAAAGGAAAGACTTTCGAAGCAATTACATCGTGAGGCGAAGTTGTGTTGACACGCGCCACGAGTCTTTGATTCTCGTTACGTGTGTGCGTGGAAAGGCGAGTTCACTGACAGAGATTATTACTCCAGAGCTGGTATGACTAAATTACACGGTGGTGGATCGTCACGGCAGAAGAGCAGCACGCGCGTTTCCACGTGGACTCTCCTCTAAGCGCACACACACACACACAAGTATATGTACACGAGGGGTGGCTGAATGCGATAGCGCATGATTGGCGAAATCATTGCAATTCCCCTGTCACATACACAAACGAATTTATCATTTGTACCGCAGGACCTCAAAGCTAACGATTTTTACAACGTATGTTCATACGATCAACCGTATTAACAGTATTCCGCTGCATTTGAATGTTTCCAGTGGGCGACTGAATTCACCTCCTTCGTCGCGTCGAAGTTCGCATCGTGGAAATGCAACGAAAGTTCACTGAGAGAGAAGTGCATAGTATTTACAAAAAAAGAGAGTATAGTCGAAATCCCTATAGTTTATTGTCACCGCAATCATAATATGGTTAACACAACTACGAGCGAAAAGTGTACATAAAAATGCGACTTTGGTGACGTATTTGACTATCTAGTATATCCGAAATTACTATACGCTATTGTAAAAGGCTTTACAATATCGATGTGGTTAAGGCGTTACCCCCACTCGTAGCGCAAAAAAAGGCCTTTTTCATGAATTTTTTTCCAGAAAACTACAAAACTTTTTTAATCGATCAATATCCCATCTTAAAGAACACATCTCGAAGAACTTTCAGTAATTTTTTTATTGAAAAATATTACATTGTTTAGTGGCAAATGGCCGTCAATGAAATAATGTTTTTATATACACGGTTTGCGGTGACCAACATTGCGGCGAAGTGGATCATCCGAAAAAAAAAAATGCGGATGGATTTAGTCAAATATAAGTATAAACTAGTCTTTAATCGAAGGATTTTAAAAAATATTCATTTTTCACAAAATGGCGGACAGTCAAAGTTAATGGTTCGATTTTAACGAAAAAAACGGCCGTTTTTTGGCTATAAAACGGCCATTTTTTTTTTCGAAAAAAAAAATCGAATGATCAAAGACTACATTTTTATGTATTAAATAAGCCTGCAAAATTTCAAGAAGATCGGTTCATTAGTGTTCGAGTAATCCTGGTCACCGACTTCGGAAATGCCATTTTGAGAAAAACGCGTTTAAAGTTTCAATTTCAGTTCTTCAATTCACGGATTCTTCTCTTTCAACGCTCATATCTCAGTCAATTTTGTTCGGATCGACTTGAAATTGTCAGGACATATTCTCAGATACTGATAATCCAAAAAAATGCAATAAAAAAAATCGATTTTTTCAAAATCGCAAGTGGGGGTAACCCCTTAATTCAGCTATATCACAAAATCGGCGCATAAATACTAATGCTCCACTGAGAGCAAAGTTCGTGATGTTTACGAAAGACGCCCGCGTCAAAAGAGGGGATAGTAAAATCCTGTATAGTTTATGGGCGCCGTAATCATAATATCGTTGACATAACTATAAGCGAAAAATATATCCTCAGTTCCTCAGTTCAAAGTTTAAGTATTTCGAGTTATAATGGTAAGTATGATTTTTGGAAAAATTCCCAAGATTCGGTACTAACTCGTTTATAATGTTTAAACAGACATTAATTGGTAACTAAAAACTTATTTGCGTTCCAGCTTATTGTATATTCAATACAATCACACCAATAGAATCATTTGTACCCACGTAACTAACTTGTCAAAAGAATGAAAATACCTCTTATGTCAATGCTATTTTTAAAAAAATTGCATTTACATAAGAGGTAAACAAGTGAGTACCTAATTTTTGGAAACTTTCCAAAAATCTTACTTACCATGATAACTCGAAATGCTTAGACTTTGAACTAAGGTAACCTAGGTTAAATATGTTCCTAACGAGGTGACTTATCACCGCCTAAAGGCTTTGGATCGACTTTCCTAACACTCTGTATGTATGCATAAGTGTGTGTATATATATATATATATATATATATATATATATATATATATATATGCAAAGAAAAAAATTAATTTGATTGAAAATTAATTTGATTGAAAATTAATTTGAAAAAAAAATTTGCAAATTGATTTGAAAAAAATTGATATATATATATATATATATGCAAAGAAAAAAAGCGATTTGACTCTCTTCCTCTTCTTTTCTCTCCCTCCCTGCGTCTCGCTTCTACGCACGTGAAATCACCGAACGTGTCCTAATGTTGTGCATCCGGTGTGAATATAATTCACCATATTGCCATGCTCTCAAACATGATAAATATACCGTACAATATAATACCCGAATAAAAAATATTTCCCACTCTCTAACGACGTCTCGTGTACAACGATTTGAAATTCGAGGACGGTAATTTCATTTCTCGCACGAAATGTACATCAAAACGGATACTGTACAGCGATGAAGTCGTCTTGCGTGGTCGTACTTATTACAAACGAATGTTCGAAAGCAACGATAATAATAACGATTCTATGGAAGGGAGCCGGGTGCAACATTACGAGCGCCTCATTATCTCACGCTTCTTTCAGCGATCCGGTTATTTTTTATAATATGTTCAAAGAATTATCATCGCCGGTCAAATAATTTATGGAGCTCCGAAGAAATTATGGCAATTTTATAAAATATGGCCCGCGTCACTCGGGGACGATTACGTTGAAGATGTAGATTGAGGTCGAGAAACCGAATTTGCAATTCCGGTAGGTATGCGCGGTCCAATTATTTTTTCGTGCAGGCGAATTTTTCTACTTGGGCTTTTCCAGGGCTTTGATAGAAAAAAAAATTGTTTTTTCTTCGTTTAGCCCCGGAACGAGAACGATATGAATCAGGCCTTAAATTTATTAGACGAAGAAATCGCGTATTTCAGATTACAGTTGATTGAATTATTGACCAGACGTACATGCGATCTTGCATTTTAGTACCAGTCGCGCAAGAAATAAGGAAAAAACGAGCAAGGTGAGTTATATACCTATAACACACACACACACACACACAAATTTATCGCAAAAGCGAACGACCGCGAATGCTCGATCGTACTCGCGAACGACCATGAAACGTCTACACGAATCTCCGGAGACGTTGCTTCATAATTTCTTCGTACATATATGGGGCGTTCCACGCCGAATCGCGCATTCAATTGTCGATCTTACGTCTCAATTCGTCCAAAGTTTCTCGAACGTTTAGGGGAATTCTCATGGATCTTTCACAGTTGCACTTCATTGAGAAAAACATATCCTGTAGTGTCAGGTACATTTTCTCTGGTATTGTAGTCGATTCTATCAGAAAATCGTCTATTTGCATGACGTTGAAGTTTGTATCGTTGAAATGCAACGAAGACGAATGATTTCTGATTATTTAAATTTTTTGGCCGACCTAGCCTGTGAAAATCACTAAAACGTTTTCACGTATTTTGATTGGAGTCTTGCAACCTTAATTGGCAAAAAAGAATAATGAAAAAATTAGGATAATGGAAAAATAAAGAAACAAAAAATGAACAAAAAAGATTTTATTTTTTTTTCGGGGATAAATAAGGAAGTTGGGTATTTGTTTTTTGATGCGTTTCGCGACTTTTTTAATCATTTTATTTGGGTCATTGATGTTTCGTGTTTATTTCTTTCCGGAGGCGAACATTGCAAAATATATATATGATTTTTATCGTTTATTTACTTTCGTTGGAGAACGGATTGTTTTTCGGATATGGAAACGAAGCTGGCGAGAGAGCACATTTTACTAAGATGACGAGTATTTATTCGTGGGTGAGATATGGCTCCGAAAAAAATCGAATTGATTCGTGGGCATTGTTTACACGTTGGGAAGCTTCTGGAGAAAAAATGCCAACAAACGGATGGCATGAAGCGAGATGCCTCTCGTATGTACATACAACTTTTTTGTCTATTTTTTTAACGTTTAAGAGAGGCACTCGAAAATGTTTCGTGCATCGTTCTTATGTGCTCCGTAGCCTATAGACGAAGAAAATCCTTTCGATGGACCAAGAAATGCAGCCACCCAGAGTCAACAGAAGAAGTCCGGAGGAGAGAAAAAAGGCAGCTCTCTCTCAATCTCTCGCACTCTGGCTCGCCAGCTCGACATTAGCATAACTTCGTAGATTTTTTAACACGCAAGCGATGTATCGAGACGAGAGAGACCGAGGGAAAAAACGGGACTTTGTGCATTTCGAAATGACGAAATCGCATGTCAGAGATATCTTGCTGAATATTGATACAAGTCGTATCGAATTAGACTTGGGAATTACTATTTCGATACATGTAATTACAATGAGAAGACACGTTTTTTTTATAAGAAAAAATGTCTCAAAAGAATAATGCAATTTCAACGTATCTGGGGCATCTCGAAGAATTTTAATATAAATTGTATGAAATTATGCTTGTGATTGAACGGTCCAATAGACATAATTATAAAATGGTACTGAAGTTCGCATCGTTGGAAGGCAACGACAATTAATTTTTTAGATTGCCAAAGTATTTTTTCGGTCGATTCGGCCTACAAAAATCACTCAAACGTTTTTCAAGATCCTTATTAAAAATCTACGACATAAATTGGCAAAATAATATTTTCGATATAAATGAAAATAAAAGAAGCAAAGAGAATTTCCGTTGCTTTCTAACAATGCAAACTTCAACGGCATATTACAAAAACGTACAGCTCAGAAACAAAACTGGAATAGGGCACGAGTTGTATATATTTCGGTGATTTCAAAATTCGTATCGGAAATGAGCCGGAGGAATTAAGGGATCTATCAGACATACGTTGTCAGCTGAAACTTTGGAATTATCAGAATGTCAATATTCCGCGATTCGATGAGAATCGGAAAAAATTAAGAAATTCGAGATGCTATGAACATCGATTTCGAATAACAATAATGCCAAAATTTTATTGCTAAATTGAGTAAGCAAGTAATTATCACAAGAATTATTTTCGTATAGAACGAAAAAGTTGATTTTTCTAAATACTTGAGAAATTCTTCCTAATTCCTTCCCTTTCAAAAATGCTCTTTTCAAATTTCCAAAACGTTTCGTTTATAAAAGTATTCATTCAGTGACTTGGAAAATTCTTAAAGGCAATGCGGTACGTTTCTACGAAGAAATATTCATAATTCGCGATAGGTTATTCATTTTCAAAATAAAAATTGACATAAACAAACGGAAATTTAAAAAAATGTAAAAGTATTTGGAAAAAACAAACAAGCAATTGCATACATGATGAATGTTTTTCATCGAATATTTGTTGAAACATAATTTCCTTATGCTAGTTGTTAATAACTTTGTGACGTTATTACTATTCGAATAGTACATAACAACTTACTTATTCAGATTTTTGTTGAATCGCGGAATATTGGAATTCGGACCAAATAAAGTCTTTGGCTGCGAATCTACATGTGAGACATCAAATGGAGCGATTATCCTTTTCGAAATGCGCGAAAGCGTTACATCTCGATATTGAAAAAACTCAAAAAACGGGGTCAAATATTTAGATGAATTTCTAAAAATTAACCTTTTAAAGACGGGGAATTTCCATTAAAATCGACTTTTGTTTTACATGAAAGTTATCAATAAAATCGATGACTTTCTCAATTGGAGTCCCAACCCAAACTACCGGTCGATATATCGACTAGCCCCGTCCGCAACGAAAAGTCCAATTCTAAAAATTTATTTAAAAAAGGTTGCAAGCATATTCCTATGTAATTTAAAGGGTTACCCCCACTTGCGATTTTGAAAAAATCGATTTTTTGTATTGCATTTTTTTGAAGTATAAGTATCTGAGAATATGTACTCAAAATTTCAAGTCGATCCCAACAAAATTGACTGAGATATGAGCGTTGAAAGAGAAGAATCCGTGAATTGAAGAACTGACATTGAAACTTTCAACGCGTTTTTCTCAAAATGGCATTTCTGAAGTCGGTGACCAAGATTACTCGAAAACTAATGAACCGATCTTCTTGAAATTTTGCAGGCTTATTTAGTACATAAAAATGTAGTCTTTAATCGTTCGATTTCTTTTTTCGAAAAAAAATGGCCGTTTTATAGCCAAAAAACGGCTGTTTTTTCGATAAAATCGAACCATTAACTTTGACTGTCGGTCATTTTGTGAAAAATGAATATTTTTCAAAATCCTTCTATTAAACACTAGTTTATACTTATATTTGACTAAATCCATCCGCATTTTTTTTTCAGATGATCCACTTCGCCGCAATGTTGGTCACCGCAAACCGTGTATATAAAAACATTATTTCATTGACGGCCATTTGCCACTAAACAATGTAATATTTTTCAATAAAAAAATTACTGAAAGTTCTTCAAGATGTGTTCTTTAAGATGGTATATTGATCGATTAAAAAAGTTTTGTAGTTTTCTTTAAAAAAATTCATGAACAAGGCCTTTTTTTTGCGCTACAAGTGGGGGTAACGCCTTAATGCGCTGAATACGGGGAAAATAATGAAAAAATCCTGGTGGCATCGTTGACCTTGAAAATCGTCATTTCAAGATCAATTTTTTTTCTCGGCTAGTTCGGCCTAAAAATTTAAATACTCACATTGTGGATGCACTGAGTACAACAAAATAGGCATATATGTTGTAAATGTCATCCTGAAGAATATTTAAAGGGTGCCAGTCATTATAGAACAAGCTTCGTCAGTAAACATACTCACTGTCCAAAGTACGCTACAAGAGGACTGCAGAAAAATCGTGCATTTTTTTTTTGATAGGTGAAAATATGGATTCTCGAAAATTTGACTTCCATCATACTTAATCATCGTTTCCTAAATAAATATCACCAATTTTTTCAGTCTCCGAATTTTATACCTCTGCTTCAGATTCTCCACTACTCCACGCTTCATTTTCAGCAATTTTATCAAAGATAAAAATTTGATGTACTGTTTGTATGATATTGTCAAAATACTAATAATAATATAAAAGTAATAAATCAAGACTACCAGAGCTCTAATCAGTAATATATTATTAACAAAAAGTAGCAACTTGCCGCACCTTTATTTTATACAAGCAAATGAGTGTTTTATAGTAATAATTTTATAATATTTATTTTATAGTAATAAAAAAACGAAAGAACCGAGTTCTGACTCACTGGCAGGTACGAAAGATAACTTCAATTTCGACCTTCAATTGACGTTAGTAATGAGTTTTGCGATACGTGGTACTATTGTTTTCGTATTCAGCGCATCAACAAAGGTAAGTACGCCAATTTTTAGGCCGAAAAAAATGACCTAGGCGTAGCAATTTTCAAAGTGAAAAAAAACATCCGGACATTTTCACAATATTTTGGCCATACTCAAAATACGAAATTTTTCATGAAAAACATTAAATATTATGTGCCCCTTGGTTGGTCGATATATCGACCACTTCCGTCCTTAAAACGTTAATAATCCGCTAAAAACAAAATTAACTCCTCTCTCATTCGTATTGCATCAACAATCTTCATGATTTTGACTTAATATTACCATGATTGGAAGCAACACAGGAGAAAATTAAAAATGGCAAGCTTTCAGCTCTCACTACTGAAAGATGACCACTCAGGCCTGACTACTCCAAGATACATCATTTTGGTTTTTAAAAAAACACGAATTTTTATAAAAACGAATTTCATCAATAAAAAAAATGTAATTTCCACGAACCTGAGAAATGTGATGAATAAATCGGACTTAAAAAAACAGGAGTCACTATTTAAAAATAAAATAATTATCTCGTCTTTCGTCATTGATGTTCCTCTTGGTCCAGTGAGGAGATCGCCTGTACGATGAATCTTATAACGTAACGGGGATTTCGAAAAAAAATGATAATCTTTTGCCAAACTGAATGATCCAAAATTTGAAGAAAACCCGAGTCGAAATTTAGACCCTCCTTTAAACCTCCTTTCGATCCCAATTTGTCATTCAATGGAGGTTCAAGAGGTTCAAATGGAAATCTCAAAAACATGTATATCAGAACCTACTGAACCTCCAAAAGTGGCAGAAATTGGACTTTTTCACTCAAAGGAGGTTTAGTAGGTTCATCTGAACCTCCTTTAAACCCTAGTGAGCCTGATTTAATGCTTACGCAAACCTACAGACCCTCTTTTAAACCTCCTTTCGCCCTACTAACTCTCCTTTGACTCCTTTCACCGGTGGCTCGCAGAGCCTCCTAGCCCTCCTTTAAACCTCTTCTGACCCTACTAACCCTCCTTTAAGCCTACTTCAATATGCTGCCCTCCGCTCCCCCCCCCTTCTCACCCATCCGCAGTTCACCGATATTCCAAAGAAGGAATAATTGTAATTAAAAAATATTTTCAGTTACACGAAATAATTTATAGTTGTGACAATGTATGTATATGTTTCGAATTAATAAATCAATGTTATAATAAATAATCAAACATCATATTTTTAATTCACACATATAATTTATTTTTCAGATATAGCTTGACCCTATAGAACCTCCTTTGGATCCAATCTTTCATTTTCCTTCTGCTTTGGATTCAAAGGAGGTTCTGTAGGGTACAGATAGGACTTTAGGCCAAAACGAGGTTGTGTAGGTTCACGCAAGCCGAGCCCATAGGCCTAAAGGAGGCTCAGGAGGTTTCATAGAAGGTTCAGTAGGGCTAAAGGAGGGTCGCCAACGGTGCAAATTTCTCCATATAGGTTCAAGGGGAGTCAAAGGAGGGCGGCGGTCTGTGCGTTACAAAGGAAATAGGTTCTCGAGCATTCAAAGGAGGGTCTAAATTTCGACTCGGAAAGGATCGAACAAAAATACCTATTATGTATCATCAATTATTACCACTTCAATCGATATTGATATTATATATATATATATATATATATATATATATATATATATATATATATATATATATATACACACACACATTACAATATATAAATACCTATCAGTATTTCGTATTGGAATAGTTTGATGTAATGATATTGAAGTTCGGCACAATTTTTCTGGCACACAGTCGCCTACTGCAGAAGATAAAAAAATCGATTTTCCCCCTTAATCGATGGTTTCACGGTTTTTTTCCAAATTTCTTCAGTTCATCGATAATAAAAATATAGGTCAATTAAAAGTAATTGTGATTTTTGCGTGCTAGACAAGAATTAAGCACACCATCATTCCCGCCGGTTCGAGACTCCGGTGGCGAGGTCAATTTAATAGTCCACCATTTTGCGACAATTAGTTAATAAAAGAAAATTATACTTTTCAAATGTGAGTACAATAAAATTTTCCAGAAGGTCCGTTGTTTCTTTCCTTATAAAAAAAATCACCAAAAATAACGTTCTTTACATCTCTACACCAGACGACTGCCTTCAGCCCTTTAAAGTCACTCAAACGTTTTTCACGATCCTTATTAGAGATCTCCGGGCTAAATATGTAAGAAGAGGCCCTGGATGATAATGAAAATGAGGAAATGAAAGAATAAAGAAGAGTTTTCGTTACGATCCAACGATGCACAGATCAACATCGTTCGATGCATGCTTTTTTCCATTTTCGTTGGATGAAAGGGACCAAAAAAGGCCAATGGTACGGCCTATATGAATATGGGCATAAATGCGAAAGAAAGAGTGCGATTGCGAACGAACGCGTAGGACGTGTTGAATCAGCGTATAGAAGAGGAGGACCCGAGGGTTTAGTCCACGAGTATCCTGTTAGTCCAGTCATTACGTACATTCAAAAAAGAAAATGAATTTGCGCTTCTAATTTTTTAATATGTTGTAGGGGATACCTAGAAAAGCTTAACTTGAGATTGTCGACCAAGCTTTCCTAGGAGCTTTCGCCGCCATGTTGAAAAAAGGGGTAAAATTTGTTTCTCGGCAATAACTCGGCTATCCGATGAGATTTCGAAAATTTTTGTAGGACACTTTTTGTAGCTTTCTTTGTGCTCTACAATAACGCCTGAATCATTTTTAGCGTTTCATGCATCGTTATCGAGATATCGATCGATAAAGTCAAAAATTTAGGACATAATTTTTGTTTTTTGCTTTTTTTTTCTTTGGGTCTTAATAAATATGAAAAATTGTGGAATTCAAACTTGTAGAGCATATTCAGACCTACAATTTCCTTCTTGGATTTTTTTATGTTGGACAAAAATTACGATCTCCAGCGCGCCGCAAAGTCGGTGAATCCACACTCAGCGTCGAGCGAGCTGCTCGCTCGGTTGTGTCTGGATGTCGAATCGAATGGGAAATTGTTCAGGAAATTGATGGGATAAAAAATAAGTACATAGAGCAACAAATTAAGGATCACACAATAGTAATTTATTAAACAAATAATTTGTTTGTGCAGTAAAAAATATTATTTTTTTACAATACAAAATAAACAAAACAAAATAAACGGAAAGAAAAATATTTTTTTCTGCACTCGAGACACGAACGATGGACTTTTTTCATGTCTTTTTTCGCTTGGATGGTCCAGGCTGAAGATCTTCGTCCTCCGTAAACTCTTCGAGTTGTTGTGTCTGTTGAAACGTTGGAAATGATGCTGATTCGATGAGAGCATCGTCATCATCATCGTTACAGACATCGTCGTCGTCGTCGTCGTCAAGCAAAATGTCGACTCTGGCGACGTTACTGCATGTTTGCCCACTGCAGTGCATGCAAATAACGGAGCAACTGATTCCCGCTTTTCTGCACCCACAGGCGGCCTCACAATTTCCTTTACACTTACAGGAAATGAGCTTTAATAGTTCAGGCGGAGCGGGTTCGGCGGTGCTGGTGATTGGTTCGAGCCCTCGATTGGTCTGTCGCCAACCCCATCCTTGTGGATCCTTGAAAAATCCGAGCCAGGTTTGAACTTGGAGATACGTCCGGAAAATGTGTTGACGCACAGCGCTTTTGGTTGGCGGGAGTAGTGAGAGGTGATTCACTTTATTCGCTGTCATTGATTTTGCGAAGCGATGGAATCGCAAAATATTTATGGACTTCTCGTGCTTATCACCACCATATAGGGCGATAAGGAATTGCTCTCCCGCGCAAGTGAGAACCTCCGGATCGACCTTTTCTTGTTTGAATAATTCCACCGATGACCGTAGCTCTGGATTTTTCTCGAGAGTGTTAATGAACTTCGACTTGCCGATGTTATAGAAAGATGATGTCGTGTCGCAACCGCTAAAAGCGTGAATGAAAAGAATGTGCTCCAGAACTGACTTGTGTTTGAAACTGTGCGCCCAGAATATCGGAACCCTCGATTTACACTACGCACAGCAAAAACTCAACACGATACGATATACTAACTTGAGCGCGCTCGACGCTGAGCGTGGATTCACCGACTTTGCGGCGCGCTGGAGATCGTAATTTTTGTCCAACATAAAAAAATCCAAGAAGGAAATTGTAGGTCTGAATATGCTCTACAAGTTTGAATTCCACAATTTTTCATATTTATTAAGACCCAAAGAAAAAAAAAGGAAAAAACAAAAATTGTGTCCTAAATTTTTGACTTTATCGATCGATATCTCGATAACGATGCATGATACGCTAAAAATGATTGAAGCGTTATTGTAGAGCACAAAGAAAGCTACAAAAAGTGTCTTACAAAAATTTTCGAATCTCATCGGATAGCCGAGTTATTGCCGAAAAACAAATTTTAAGCGTTTTCCAAGATGGCGGCGAAAGCTCCTAGGAAAGCTTGGTCGACAATCTCAAGTTAAGCTTTTCTAGGTATCCCCTACAACATATTAAAAAATTAGAAGCGCAAATTCATTTTCTTTTATTTGCCTTTTTTTCGGACGAAATGACTGGACTATGTCTTACTGCCTACGTTTGCTCTGCTCAAAAGCTCATCGAGATTGGACCAAAGCGGGAGAGAGAGAGAGAGAGAGAGAGAGAGAGAGAGAGAGAGAGAGAGAGGGTAGGCCTGATTTTTCTTATACGCTCGTTCGTGAGCCCATCTCGCATTTCCAATAAAATATCATCGAGGCGCGGAGGATACGCAGCTTAAAAAAAACTTCGAAAAAAAATGAGATTATACTCTTGTTTTTTCTTTTAACCTGGTTCTTGCACCTTGCCAGGTATTGTCTCCCACCCCCCCCCCCCCCTCTCTCTCTCTTTCTCTGTAGCTCGCTCTTACTCATTCTCTGCTTCCCTCTCTGAAACCGGACACCCGGGCGTCCGGTCCTCGTTGATTTTATGAGAATGAGTACCCATATATGTTGTATATTTATACATGCGGCATTCCAGACGTAATCGTCCTTACGTAACGCATGAACCGTTTTTCCCGTTTTTTTTTATACAAAAATGGCCGAAAGCAGCCTTCGTTGAATTTTCGAAGAAGCCGTTTCAAATTTCGAGACCTATTTTATCTACACTCATTATTTGGATGCAGCGCGAATTGAAGTTGCACCTTAAGGATGTTGAGTCCCTATGAAACATGTTAATGTTAATTGTTCAATAAATAGCTTCTCAATCGTTATGAAATTTTTACACGACCTCCTGAATACTTCATGTAAAAACATACCAAATATTCAGAATTCTATCATCATTACTTCAACCTCCTTAAGGGTTGAAATAAAAAATGATAAGAAAATTCTGAAAATTTAGTATGTTTTTGTATGAAGTATTTAAGAGGTCGTGTTAAAATTTCACGACGATTAGGAAGCTCGTTATTAAAAAATTAACATTTTGTTAAGAACAATTTTTAAAAGAAGTAAAAAAAAATTTATCAATAAACTTCGTTTTGTTTCCGTTGCTTTCAGTATATTGTAGATATTATAAAATTGAGAGGTCAAAAAAAAAACTTATTGCAAAGTTACATCAGTTTCCATAAAACAACATTTAATTTGTGAATGTTAATTGTTCAATAACGAGCTTCCTAATTGTCGTGAAATTTTTACACGACCTCTGAAATACTTCATACAAAAACATACCAAATTTTCAGAATTTTATCATCATTTGCGATTTGGGACTCAACATCCTTAATGCGATAATATACTCAATTAACTTTATTTATTTTCTTAAATTATTTTCGTAGCCCAAATTAACCGAAAAAAATATTCGACTCCGAAACTTTCGTTACGGCCCATAATGCGAACTTCGACATCGTGAAAACGTGTCAGTGTCGTGACGCCCATTTTTTAAATAAATTTTTTTACATTTTCTTTCATGGATTACGAAGATGTAAGTATACTTTGCGACCCTTCGATCGGAGATAAAAACAGCGGCAAACGGACGTTCGAGGCTCTACTTAAAATATAAAAAACAAGCTCCCACATATTTTTTTTCTTCTCACTCTTCCTTACTTTCCTCCCACCTGGGTGATTTCAAGCAGGTTTGTTTTATTTTGTCATTTCCCCACTCTCTCCGACTCGTTTCTCTATTTTTGGCAACTGGAAATAAAAATTGCGGAGATTCGAATTCGCCGCTAAACAAATATTCTTTAATTTTCATCTGAAAGCTTGCTCAGCGCTTTCGGAGTGGCCAACTGTCGAAAACGCGCTACAAGTCGAAAACCATGAAATATAAAATAACGTATCTAGAGAGAAAAGCATTGAATTAAGGGGAGGGATAGCTTTAGGCAAGGAAAAATATGCTTATTTTCGTGGTTTTTTTTAAAGGTAATATTTTTTCACGATTTTTGAGACTCAGAGTAAGTTTTATTACTACTTTTGGCTGTTACATGGTATTTTTCGCATTAATAAAATTCTAATAAAATTTCGTATACATCTTTTTAGCCTTCTTAACTAAAAAATTACTTTAAATGTTTTTTAAAATAAAAAAAGCATTTTTCATTGCAATTTGTAGCTCCTTTTTCTGAAAGTGCAATTTTTTTTCATTTCAATGTGTACCATTTCATCGATTTTCAACATTTCTCACTTTTTCTTGGTTCATATCCTACGTACGGGTGTTAACGAAAGAACAATCTTCGTTGGTTTTTTTTCAGATTAATCCCGCCGACGCTGTGTGTCACGCCGTCTGAAGACCGAGCCATACCTCCGCCATTTGTAAAGATTAATACATTTTTTAAATACCATGTAACATCCAAAAGTCGTAATAAAATGATACCCTAAGTCTCAAAAATAATAAACTAATGTTCTATTTTTTTTTAATCATGAAAATCAGGAATTTTTTCCGTCGCCTAAAAGTATCTCCCTCTCAAAAAAAATAAATCAGCATTCGAGTCAAGAAGGATTTTAGATCCTCCATGGATAAAATTGAAGTCTCCATCGTTGGAACGCAAGCAAAGTTTCATAGCCTCATTTCTTTGGCACATCAAGTCCCTCAAAACCACAACGTTTTTCAGGATCCTAATTAGAGATCTTCAGCCTAAACACATAAGAAAAGATTTTAGATGATAATGCAAATGAGGAATTGTCGTTGCATTCCAACAATCGAAATTTCAACGTCGTCTTTATGGTGCCTTCTGATCGAAAACCCTCACTTACCGTTGGTTTTGTGTGTGTGTGTGCGTGTGTGCGTGTGTGCGTGTGTGCGTGTGTGCGTGTGTGCGTGTGTGCGTGTGTGCGTGTGTGCGTGTGTGCGTGTGTGCGTGTGTGCGTGTGTGCGTGTGTGCGTGTGTGCGTGTGTGCGTGTGTGCGTGTGTGCGTGTGTGCGTGTGTGCGTGTGTGCGTGTGTGCGTGTGTGCGTGTGTGCGTGTGTGCGTGTGTGCGTGTGTGCGTGTGTGCGTGTGTGCGTGTGTGCGTGTGTGCGTGTGTGCGTGTGTGCGTGTGTGCGTGTGTGCGTGTGTGCGTGTGTGCGTGTGTGCGTGTGTGCGTGTGTGCGTGTGTGCGTGTGTGCGTGTGTGCGTGTGTGCGTGTGTGCGTGTGTGCGTGTGTGCGTGTGTGCGTGTGTGCGTGTGTGCGTGTGTGCGTGTGTGCGTGTGTGCGTGTGTGCGTGTGTGCGTGTGTGCGTGTGCGTGTGCGTGTGTGCGTGTGCGTGTGCGCGTGCGCGTGCGCGTGCGCGTGCGCGTGCGCGTGCGCGTGCGCGTGCGCGTGCGCGTGCGCGTGCGCGTGCGCGTGCGCGTGCGTGTGCGTGTGCGTGTGCGTGTGCGTGTGCGTGTGCGTGTGCGTGTGCGTGTGCGTGTGCGTGTGCGTGTGCGTGTGCGTGTGCGTGTGCGTGTGCGTGTGCGTGTGCGTGTGCGTGTGCGTGTGCGTGTGTGTGTGTGTGTGTGTGTGTGTGTGTGTGTGTGTGTGTGTGTGTGTGTGTGTGTGTGTGTGTGTGTGTGTGTGTGTGTGTGTGTGTGTGTGTGTGTGTGTGTGTGTGTGTGTGTGTGTGTGTGGCGGTGTGTGTGTGGGTGTGGGTGTGTGTGTGTGTGTGTGTGTGTGTGTGTGTGTGTGTGTGTGTGTGTGTGTGTGTGTGTGTGTGTGTGTGTGTGTGTGTGTGTGTGTGTGTGTGTGTGTGTGTGTGTGTGTGTGTGTGTCGTATTTATGTGCGTGTGTGCGTGCGCGCTTTATTTTACGACAAATTCCGCTATAAGGAAGTAAAATGTACACAAAACACTCAGTGCTACATATTAGTCCATATTACTTACGGGCTATCGCGGAAATGTCAAAGTTCCCGGGCTGCAATGCCAAGGTGATCTAATCGCGAGCATGCCCGGCTCACGCATACGAAGCCGCTCAGGTGAGAGGTGCGTACGCAGCTGCGTCGCGTCTACCCGCCACCATAATGCCATTCCCGCGCGATACGTGAAGGACCGTTGCTCAGTCGTTAAAGCCCTTATATATCATATTATGTGTATAAACGTAGATGTACACATAGGCATTTATGTGCGTACACGTACACATGCTCACGCGTAGAGACATCCTAGTCAGCAGCCGTCGCGCGACAGCACAGCAAGATCCTTGCTACGCTCCAAATGACGAAGCAGCAGCTATTAACCGACTTCCCGACCTCGCGTCGTACCGTTAAACGTAAAAGAAGAACAAAAAAACGAAACTCACGTATGCAAGCGTTCGTTCTTCGATCTTTCGAGGGTATCGGACATTTTTCCCGTTTGCCTCGATGCAAACGAAAAAGAAAGCCTAGAGAACGAGAAACGGAAAAGAAGGAGAGGAAAAACTGTTGCAGCACCGGTCGAGTGGGGACAAAAATTGTTTATGTTGATTCAAGGGATCATCGGTGTAAAATTTGCAAAAAATCGTTTTTTTTTCGTGTTATCCGATGGTATAGCTGGTTATAAACATACTGTTTACACACTTACATAAACGTAAGTAGACAATTTATAGGAAAATTCCGCACTCGAAAGGTTAAACGCGGTTTTCTCGAAATATCGTTTTTCACAACGATGTACGCTCTCAAAGGAAGAGTTTTCAAGCTATCTGTCTCAAATATTGACACAAAATTCTTCACGCTATCCTTTTTTTTGCTATGGAAGCTTTTTTTTTAATCTTCATATGTTTTTTAACGAAAAAGTATCGAAAAATAGGCTAAATTCGATACTTTTTTTTTCAAACCACCGCCATTTTGTCAATTTCGATAAAATGAAAATAAACTCCATAGCAGGATAGCGGCTTTCATACTGATTAATAATCTTTTTACAAATTTTCTTTGAATTTCTTATTGAGTTCTTTTTTTTAAATTTTCTTCTTTATGAAAATGTTATCCAGCAAATTTAGGCTTCAGATTTCTTATGAGGATCTTAGAAAATATTTGAGAGTTGTTCGTACAGCAAACTTGCAAAAAAAGAAGATCAGTCTACGGAACTTTCGTTGCGTTCCAACGATGCAAACTTCAATATCGTGTAGAATAAATAGTTGCGACACAAAAAGTCTTGAAAACTCGCTTAATTTCGGCTGTCTATAACGGCATCTTACCCCCATTATGCTCAATGGTGTTGAAGTTTGCCCCGTTCGAACGCAACAAAAGTTCCTTTGTTACATTTTATTTTCCACAGTTTTATTAATATAGAAGATATTTTTTTAATCAAATGATATTGTGGATCGTTGAGCGAATATCTTTAAAAATGGTTTAAGGATTTTGGTAGCCAAAATTTACCAAAATAAGTAAAAAGAATTCAGAAATATTAACTTTCGTTGCGTTCCAACGATGTAAAGTTCTACCTCATTATGCTCACGTCTATCGAAATGTGATTTTGCGGACATCGGGGTTTACACAACGCGGAAAATAGCGATAATGTGCTATTGTGAAGACGGTCCTCGAAGGCAAATGCTTTAAGGGGGGATACCTTTGGGCGAGGAAAAATGCTGACTTTCATGATTTTTTTTTAAAGTAAAGATTTCTTTATTTTTAAGATTTAGGCTACGTTTTATTACTACTTTCCGCTGTTACGTGGTATTTGTTCATCAATCTTAAAAAATGAGAGAAGTACGGCGTGACACGTAGCGTCAGCGATATTACTCCGAAAAAAATCCAACGAAAATTATTCTTCGACGGTTTTCTCTTCTTTTCTTGATTTTCTTGGTTGATTTTCCTTTCTAACACTCATACGCTGAATATGAACCAAGAAAAAGTGAGGAATGGCGAAAATCAATGAAATGGCACGCTTTGAAACAAAAAATTGAATTTTCCGAAAAAAATGGCTACACTTTGCAATAAAAAATACTTTTCTTTCGAATTTTCAAAAACATCTAGGTTTATGTTCTAGAGAAAAAGGTTAGAGAGATTTATACCAACCCGAGTCGAAATTTAGACCCTTCTTTGAATGCTCGAGAACCTA
Organism: Ophion costatus; assembly: GCA_951751655.1. NCBI lineage: Eukaryota > Metazoa > Arthropoda > Insecta > Hymenoptera > Ichneumonidae > Ophion > Ophion costatus. The sequence continues at coordinate 4,055,111 of OX632363.1, forward strand.
TTTCCTTTGTAACGCACAGACCGCCGCCCTCCTTTGACTCCCCTTGAACCTATATGGAGAAATTTGCACCGTTGGCGATCCTCCTTTAGCCCTACTGAACCTTCTATTCAACCTCCTGAGCCTCCTTTAGGCCTATGGGCTCGGCTTGCGTGAACCTACACAACCTCGTTTTGGCCTAAAGTCCTATCTGTACCCTACAGAACCTCCTTTGAATCCAAAGCAGAAGGAAAATGAAAGATTGGATCCAAAGGAGGTTCTGTAGGGTCAAGCTATATCTGAAAAATAAATTATATGTGTGAATTAAAAATATGATGTTTGATGATTTATTATAAGATTGATTTATTAATTCGAAACATATACATACATTGTCACAACTATAAATTATTTCGTGTAACTGAAAATATTTTTTAATTATAATTATCCCTTCTTTGGAATATCGGTGAACTGCGGATGGGTGAGAAGGGGGGGGGGCGGGGGGCAGCATATTGAAGTAGGCTTAAAGGAGGGTTAGTAGGGTCAAAAGAGGTTTAAAAGAGGGCTAGGAGGCTCTGCGAGCCACCGGTGAAAGGAGTCAAAGGAGAGTTAGTAGGGCGAAAGGAGGTTTAAAAGAGGTTCAGATGAACCTACTAAACCTCCTTTGAGTGAAAAAGTCCAATTTCTGCCACTTTTGGAGGTTCAGTAGGTTCTGATATACATGTTTTTGAGATTTCCATTTGAACCTCTTGAACCTCCATTGAATGACAAATTGGGATCGAAAGGAGGTTTAAAGGAGGGTCTAAATTTCGACTCGGGAAATTTCATCAGAATCGGCAGATTAGTTTTTTAGCTACACGCCACGCCAGCATTGGATATGCAGCATAGAAGACCGATCCATAACTTGGCCATTTTTTGAAATTAATAAAAAATACCCTAAATCTACAAAATAGTAAAGAAATCTATTGTCTTAAAAAAAATCATGAAAATCAGCAAATTTTTTCCTCGCCTAAGGTATCGTCACTCTTAAAATTACCTTTTCGTCTCTAAATATACGTATATATGCAGACGTGTAAAAACAAATATCGCACAACAGGCCTGATGCTTTAACGATGATAAAACGCGAATAAACACTCATTCTCATCTCGACTTCTTTGGCGGTGACTTTGTGCGCGGGGACGCTGTGGACGAGATTATAACCGTGAAAATTAATGAGGCAACATTACGTAAAATACAAACACGTTTCCCGTGAATTCCCCTCAGTTTTACCACGTGTATATCTATATAAGGACGATTCGTATGCCTCCGTATATATACGCACCGTCATGCACACACACAAGCGCGCGCACATGTATATGCACATGCAAGTGTGCTCGTTATTGTGCTTTTTGTCGCAAATTACGTACCATTCCCGTAACGTGCGTGAGCACGCAGTCCAACGGTGGCTGGGTATGACGAAAAAAAGAAAAAAGAAACGTGCGAGACGTATAAAGCACAAGGGATCAGGTGTAATCTGATAAGTGATCGTTTTCACTTTATTGGTCGTGCATGTTAAAGAAATAGAGAAAAAGAATGTATGTGTGTGTGTGTGTGTTCATTTGTCATATATATATATATATATATATAACAAATGAATGAAAACATTATGGCGTAATCGCCCCGTTTGGATCTCTCATATTCAAAGGAAAGGTAAACAACCTGGACAACCGCAAAAATATATATGTTGAATTGTATTAACAGTAGAAACTTTTTAAGTTCGTTGTGGGGAAAAACCGCAAAGAATCGTTTAACTGCAAGAAACATTCGATTTGTTTAATTTCATTTTAACGTCTTCATTTTAATGAGTATCGAATTTTGTTTTGTTTGAAAAATCACACTGCGGTTCGTTACAATGAGGATAATAAAAAAAACGTTCAAATGATTAACGTAGCCAAGATCTGGAGAAAAAGATTAGGGCAATGGCAATAAAAATGAATTTTCGTTGGAACCTTTTCATACTTTGAAAAAAAAATTAAGGCAATGGCAATAAAAATGAAATTTCATTGGATCCTTGTGTACTTTGAAAACAAGTCAAGGCAATGGTAATACAAATGGCTTTTCGTCGGATCGTTTGCATACTTTGTAGAAAAAAATTAAGGCTATGGCAATAAAAACGAATTACCAGTGAGTTCTTTGCATTGTTTAGATCATAAAAATGAATTGAGCTCTGAATAAATATACTGCCAGGAATAGTCGGGTTGTTTTATTTTTTTAACTTCTTCATTTCAACGACTATCGATTTTTGTTTTTACAATTTACGCTGCAGATGGTTACAACGAGGATTGTAAAAACCGTTCAAGTGATTGATAATCTTCCAAAAAGCCCCCCCCCCTCTCAATCGAGCTGAAATTTTGCACAAACCTTCTTCTCGATATTTTAAGGAAACCCCTCAAGGGATTTTTGGCGACTCGCAATAGTTTTCGAGGTATTGAATTTTTAAGTTTTTTTTTTAACGCCCGTCGACTATGTCTATATCTGCTACGTTTCCGTTCATACCTATATATGTGATTGCGCGCTCCGAGCTGTCCAAAAATCCCAAACAATCCAAACAAACCCAAACCCAAAAACTATTGCGCCTCACCAAAAATCCCTTTGGGGGTGGTCTTAAAATATTAAAACGAAGGTTTGTGCAATATTTCAGCTCGATCGAAGGGGGGCGGGGGGGGGGGGGGGGAGGGGTCGGAACCTTACCCCAAATGATCAACGTAGCCAAGATCTAGAGAAAAAAATTAGGGCAATGGCAATAAAAATGAATTTTCATTGTATCCTTAGCATACTTGCATAATAAAAATTGTATATTTGTGTTTTACTCGACTTTTTGTGTTTTATGATGATGTTTTAATTTTTCATTTTTTTTTTATTTAATAATCGCGGCTGTACACCTGCTTCCGAGACGGTTGCCGCCAGAGTTGTTCCACGACGTACAACCTAGCGGCTGGCGCATTGTTTCGAAAAATCAGAGCCAAAAAGTTTCAGATTTCCAAGATACAGACGCTCTATCCAAACCTAAAGTTCCTAGAAAATAATTTTTAAAAACTACTTTTTTAGTAACAATGCCTTATAGTCAAAATTTCACGAAAAAGAGGCTGTTTTTTCCGACATGGGCCATTTTTCGAATTTTCAGTTTTCGTTGCATTTTCTAGGTTCACATGTGGGTCTTAGAAATCTAAAAACTTAGGCGGCAACCTATAAATTAAAAAATATTGTTTACAAAATGCAAAACTGCCATAAAATGTACATAATATTTTAATTACGTGGAATACTAAATAGTTACGACAAAAAAAAATCTCGAAAATTCGTTTATTTTCGGCTGCTTAAGGGGATCTTCCCCCTTAAAGGACCGTCTCCGAAAAAACCAGATATGCTTACAGCCAACACTGCGTACGTACAGCGGGTTCAAAATACAGTACACTTTTCATGGTGTCGTGTCTTTGTTTTTTTTTTGGAACGTTTAGACTGTCGTTTACGGCCGGCAAATTTCAACTTACAATTTACAGCGAGATTTATAGAGCATGCGCCAGCGTCTTCGATGATCCGAGAAAAAGTAAATAAATTACTTATCCGGAAGACTTTGATGCGTTACGATTTCTGGTGGGTGCAGGACGTACGTGCTTGAATTCAGCGAAGGAGCAAGATGGGAACAACGAATTGGGGGTAATGCGGCTCACGTCGTATAAGAACAGAAGCAACTGTGTCCGACGACGTTCAAGTTTGCATCGTCGAAATGCAACGAACATTCTTTTTAACTTTTTTTATTTCTTTGTTTTCCTTCTCATCCAAAATCTCTCCGTGCCAATGTAAACTGGAGATATCTGATGTGAATCCTGAACAACATTTGACTGATTTTCGTAGCCTAAATTTGACAAAACAAAATTGGGCTACGAAACTTTCGTTGCGGTGCGGACTTCAATACCGTTGGGTACGATTTTTTTTTATTGCTGTCCGTGTTGGCTTATTTTCGAAAAATTCTCTTTTACGCAAAAGTATAACTATTTGAATGTGTTTGACTTGATTTTTGTTGTTGGAGAATGGACTATTAAGAATATTTTTCCTTATACAAATAATATTATTATCAATGTTAATATAATTTATTATTAATGATATTTTTATTGGAAAGAAGACTATTAGAAATATCTTTGTAAAATCGTAATCTCTTAACGGCTTTTCATCTTTTCCAAAGAAGCCATTTGAGGGACAAAGATTTTTGGCTGAGGAAAAAATCGCGAGTCTTGCCAAATTTTAAGACCCAATGGTAGCACTTCAAAGATTTTTTTTCAAATAAAGTGGATTCCGTCGTATACAATTAGTAACATAGGATGGACAAACGAGTTCAAGTAAGTTCGACAATGCCAATTGACAGAAACGTCAAGGTACTTTTGAATCCGATAAAAAAAATGCATAAAATTCTCCAACAAGATGAATAACAGCAATAAAAAAACGTCATTAAAAGTATCAATATACAGAGCGAGGCACTAACTGTTGCCACCTTGAATAATTGATATAATCTTGAATAAATGAACATACAAGACAATGGCAACACTTCGGCGATAAGTGCCGAAGTGATAAGAAATTCGTGATGAGGAGATTGCAATACTGCATTGATTCCAATGGCAATCACTTCGAACATCTACTGTGAATAAAGGTAATTTCACATAAAAAATAAAGTTCACCTCACTTTTTAATCTCAAATGACCTTCAACGACTTTGACCCCTAAATGTTTTTTATGCAGTTTTCGATGCTCTACAAGATAGTTGAAAAAAAATGTACCGTCCCATTTGAAAAAGTGGCGGTGACCTTTACTGTGCGACAGCCTCCACTGGGATAAAAAAAACATGGTCGTATTTGATGACCCCTTTCGTACGGTACAACTTTTGTTTCAAACATTTTTTTGTGACGTCGATAATCACAGAGATATTCGATGTACCCCTTTACTGTTTTAATGTCGAATTAATTCAGCAAATAATTCAACATTTGACTTATATTTTTCTAAATTTCATTTCCCTTCCACTTTTACCCCACCTTCGTCACTATAATATTACCGGTTCCTTAAGGGGCCATATGTACTTAGTGTCGATAAATCGACACTCACGAAAAAAAAATAGGAAAATTATTTGCAATCCTCTAAGCCCTTTCCATGTAAATGACCTCTTGATACAACCGTGTCAAATTGTTAAAAATTCTACTAAAGTACTAAAAAAATACTATATTTTTAATAATTTTCGTAATAAATTTAAAAAAAAGAAAAATAAGATGCTTCATCTTCACAAATGGTTTCAGTAGGTGACCTCACGATCAACGTAAGCTGAAAAAAAAGCTACCAAAGTACTAAAAATAACGACATGTTTCGCTTAGTTGACCCGAATTACCCCCCCCCCCCCCCCCCCGCTGTACGATTCTTTACACGAGCATTTTCGATCGTCTGTCTCTTTCCTTTCCCCTTCCTCTCGCTCCCCCTCTCAGCAGGGGAGCGATTTTGAATGAATCTTTGGCGGTTTGCGACGATAAACGGGTTCACCCCCCCCCCCCCCCCCCCCGCCCCACTCCTTTGCGTCTCATTCTGCAAGACCGTGAGACGAGGGGCCCCAGAATAAGAAGCATCATGTGGAGAGATGCGCTCGCGCCGCGGTCTCCCTTCGACGCTCGAACGAAAAGAGCGAGAAGCACACGAAAGAATCGTTGACATCCCCGATCACAACGTGCTTTGTCGATCGTTATTGCCGCCCATGCGGCAGTGTTCACGGCCGAGAGCCCCCAAAATCGCCACTCGCAAAAATAATGCGATACTCTTTCGCAGTCCGAAGTAATTACCGGTTTCGCCATTTGTGTAATTTTTTTTGTCGTTATCGCTCACGAGATAGCACTGTTACAGCCAAACTGGGCAACTCGGAGCTTTGTTTTTCATTCGTTTTTTTTTTGTCACCTGGAGATAAATAAACCCGATAGTGATGAAATGTTTACGAATATGAAAAAACATTATCCCAAGTTCAACGATTTACATGTGTTTATATATATATATAACACACATATATATGTATGTATGTGTGTCTGTATGCATGTATGTATATATGTATGTATGTATGTGTGTATGTATGTATGTATGTATGTATGTATAGGTATCAGTACTGATGATTATAATGTTTTAGTAGTGAAATCAATTATGTTTAATTATTAAACATTTTTTTGGCCAATGTAGTCTGTGTAAATCACTTAAGGGGTAAGGCCACTGTAAATTTTTTGAAAAATCGATTTTTTTTTATTGGCTATAAAAAACTATTCGCAAAACTTTAAACGCGTTTTTCTCGAAACATGGTTTTTCAAAATGGCACGCAGCATAACTCGAACAATTTTCATTTTTTTTACTTGAAATTTTAACCAGATGTGAACATTTACATTATCTTGAGAATGTCGATCCGAATTTTCAAGAACTTTATTTATTGATTTTTTATTAACAAAAAACTTGCCGTTTTTTTCGTCAAAAATCAATTTTTTTTTCAAACGCACGCCAAATCCACAAAAATTGATACTTTTTAAAATCCGATCGACATTCTCTAGCTATAGCCCTCTAGTTTAATGGTTTTTTTTTTTGTTCTAGATTCAAAAGTGCACCAGTGGTGCTGCGTGCCGCGGAGCCCTGGAAGCAAAACATGTCCCGGGAAGATAGCTGTGGAACCGCCATTTTGTTTTTTTTTTACTGTAAAAAAATTTTATAATAAAGTTTAATGTATGCCCGATAACACCATTAAAAGTTTTTTTTCAAATACCTTCAATTTCGGGAGCAAAAAATTAGTGAAAAAACCTTTTTTTTTGGGCCGTTACAGTGGCCTTACCCCTTAAACGTTTTTTATGTACTTTTACTAGCGTTTCACGACCTTGTTTGCAAAAAAAAAGAGGCTTTGCATAATAGGACAAATCGGAAAATCAAAAATCAACAAAAAATCATATACTATTAAAGTTCACATTGTTGGAATGCAACGAAAAGTAAATTATTTTTCGTAGTCCCGTATTCTTTTGGCACGTTTAGTCTACGATAGCCATCGAAACGTTTTTGAGAATTCTTATAAAAAATTTGTAACGAAAAGGTACAAAGAAAGGTTTAAGACCATAATAAAATCAGGAATCAAGTGGAATTTTCACTGCATTCCAACTATGCAAATTCCAAGTGGCATGGAACTTTGCATAGTTCGAATGGAATGAAAATTCTTCTTCGTATTTTAATTTCCTCATTTTCATCACTGTAAAAAATCTTTTTTTGCAGATTTCCGTCACAGTTTTCTGAATGAGCAGTTGAAAGAATTGTTGAGGGATTTTTGTCGCCAACATATGCCAAGAGAAATTTGAGAAAATTGAAAAGAATCATTTTCGTTGCGTGCCAACGATGCAAACTTCAATCACGCAACTTCAACGTCATCACTACTGACGAATGGATACGCTTTTCAAATTTTCTACCGGAACGAAAAGTTACAGATATCGGACAACGAAGGCACAAAATAATGTTCGAGGCGATATTTGATCGCAACATAAATTACTCTGTATTTTTATTTTATTTTCCAATTTGTTTGCTTCCTAGGTGACTTTAAACATATAGTTGTTTTGGTTGCGATATCCGTGATGTTAAAGTTTCCATAATTGGAATGCAACGAAAGTTCTTTTTCATATTTTTATTCACTCCCTTATCCTTATTATTAACGAGGCTGAAGTTTGCATAGTCAGAATGGAACGAAACGTCTTTTCAATTACTTATTTTCATTATTATCCAGTCATATTTTCCAAATTCAGGTTGTAGATTGCTACATAAGATTCGAAAAAATCTTTGCGTGATTTTCGTAGCTCAAATCTGCCAAAGGAAATTTAGAAAATGAAAAAAAAAAAAATCAGTTTCGTTGCATCCCAATGAGGTAAACTTCAACGTCATTATTCTCATACGACATGTTCTTTGGCAAATGTAGATTGTACATATATAAATGAGAATCGTCAAAAATAGTTGAGGGTTTTCTGTAGGCAAAACCTGCCAAGAGAACCTTCTGGAACTCAGAAAAATTGATTTCCCATTTCATTGCAACTAGCAAACTCCAAGTTCATCGATACAACTCTCATAAACGCGCCTGTTGTTTTTTTTTTAACCGGCAATAGGCAGTTCTTTTCATGGGAACTAAAATAATTCGATATTAACATTCAATTTGCTTAAAAAAATGTCTGTTTTTACCGTCGGGATGATCAGCATTTTGTGAATCAGTGTAATTTAAAAAAAAGAGCCGCAAATCGAGAACATTAGGGGTTTCAATTAAAATATTTAGAATAAAGTTCGGGTAGAAAACACGAAACGACGTTTGAAAAAATGTGTATTTTTTTTAATGTGTATTTGATCCCTGCTTATGGTCGAAAACCGGTGGAAATTATGTCCAAACTCTTGGCCGGTAGTGTGGGTGTACTCATACGTGTACCTGTATGTATACACGCGTACATACATACGGTGGTTGAAGCGGAATACGACCTTAACATTCCAAAGTGCGTGCCGACGATCAGCCGCGAGCTCATTCCGACCCCTATTTTTTTTCGAACTTATCCCCGAAGGTCTGCCGATGAGATTTCCATCATCAAAGATACTCGCGCTTGGTGAACGTTTCGACGCAAAATCGAAACCTCAAGAAAGCTGCGGAAGCTTCACGTTTCAGAAAAACGAATTTTTCATTACTAAGATTTCCAGCCTAGGGCCTTAAGGGGTCTTCTCACTTTGGACGCTAAAGAAGGCTATTTTCATGATTTTTTTGATAGGTTTATGTTACAGATATTGATATAAAAGTTGTTAGACTTAATAAATACACTTTCGGAATACATTTTTTTTAATGTTATTTATTTACGTCACTGTTTATGAACGAAAATGGTTGTTGAAAAAAAGTCCTGAAAAAATGTAGGTCTGCGCTGTTGATGAAATCTCGACGATGTATCATCCGAAACAAAAAACTCAAACGGTTTTAGATTCAGTATGTTAATGGCTATAGCGCGTATCATACGATTTTTTATACATGTAAAAATAACAAAATAGCGGAAATTTTACGAAAAAAGAAACAACAAAAAACGTGTTTTTTTCACCGCTTATGGCAAAAAAATAGCGAATAACAAATTTTTTTTAATCCTCGAGATGCGCTATAGCTATAGTTGTAAAGAATATGTGGTTAAAATTTCATAAGGATCGGATTCAGTAGTTTTGAAAGATTTTATCAACAAGCCGTCGAAAAACGTTGTTTCGAGAAAAACGCGGTTAAAGTTTGTTTGGGTTACGTGAATACACAAAAAAAAAATGTTCAAGTATTTCTAAAGTGTATTTATTAAGTGTAACAACTTTTATATCAATATCTATAATATAAACCTATAAATATTTAAATAAAAAATTTAAATATTTATAAATATAAAAATATTTAAAATAAATATATAATAATAATAAAAAATCATGAAAATAGCCTTTTTATAGCGTGTAAAGTGAGGAGACTCCTTAACTTCAATCTGTGACAAATTTTTTTTCAAAAATTCCAAAAACTGACCGCATTGTGACGATTTTTTTGAAGAGTCAGTTCGTCCAAAATTAATCAGAGGGTCACATGGTCCGAAAATTTGTTTCAATGAATGTTTTTCATCGATATCCAGAATCATATGTTTCGAATTTATTGTAGACCACTAAATAAGAATCCAAAAACATGCTTACGTGATTTTCGTAACTTTAATCTGGCAGTGGAAATTTGAGAAATGAGAAGAAAAAAAATCATTTTCGTTGCGTTCCAACGTTGCAAACTTCAACGTCATGACTGCGCCACGGAAAACCGCCCGCTGCGATTTACCCCTTTTTGCGCTTTTCTCGAAACTATGTTGTACGAATGGTATTGAAGTTTGCATCGTTGGAGTGCAATGAAAATTAACTTTTGTCCCTTTCCCACATTTCTTTCAGCAGGCTTTAGCTACCAAAATCCCTCGACCATTTATTACGATGCTTATTGGTAGGTTTGCAATGGAAATTTGCAAAAAAGATTTCCGCATCGTATCAAAAATGAGGAGATAAAAATATGAATATGAATTTTCGTTGCATTTCGACGATGCAAAATTCAATACCATTTGTATGAAACAGTGTAAGTCATATCTCAAAATCTATTCGACCGATTCACTTCAAATTCGAAAAGAGTTGTGATAATATAGTTTACAACTTAATTGTTAATATAGTTAAGTTTATATAGATAATATATTTATATAATTATATAGTTAGTATATAACTATATTTATATAATTATATAGTTATATCGTATAATATATAACTATATTTATATAGTTAATATAGTTATGTTTACACCTTAATTTATAATATAGTTTACATTTTCTATCGCATGAGCGGTTGATTTTCTAAATATGCTTATCCATTCGTCAATAAAAAAGTATCAAAGTTGTTTTATCGTTCAAAATCAAACCCTACTTTTGTACAGCTTGCTACAGGTTGCTACTTTGTACGTTGAATTTTGCATCGTTGGAACGCAACGATATTTTTGTATTATTTTTTTATCATTACCCGAAGCTTTTCTTGCAAATTGAGGTCGTAAATTTCTAACAATACGTAGAAATGTTAGTGCAATTTTGACAGGTTAGATCGGCACAAAAAAAATTGCATCATTAATAAGAAGAATTTTCGTTGCCTTCCAACGCTGCAAACGTCTACGCAATACGGTGTACACGATTTCTCGACACCTAATGAACGGATTGACTTGTACTTTGGTGCACTTCTTCAGTGTAATAGTAGTTTAGTTTTGACCGATGCTCTTCTTCGTAGCATTTTTCTTTTATTAGCTGTTAACAATAGTGATCAAAATTTTCCTCGGAAAAACGATAAAAAATAGCGCATTTGTTTTCCAATGATTGAAACACGATAATCGAAAAAAGCTCGGTCAAGTCTAAGCCAATATTATTTCTTTTAAGAAAAAAAATATTTTTTTCGTGTTAGATCAATCGGGTGGCGAAAATCAAGTACACCGTCGAGCCCCTTACGTTCAAAGGTTCTTCACGACATTGTTTATAACTTCTTGCATGCATATTTTTAAACAAATTCGGTACACAAATTTGGGTAATTCTTTGGATAAGTGACTTTTCCGAAAAATGAGTCTAAAATTTTTTTATTATGTTTTGTCATTTATTGGGTCACAAATGTTATTCAGTAGGGGGAAGCTGGAAGTTATGGGGTCTTGAAGTTCGCATAAAAAGTTATGGGGTTTTTGAAGTTCGCGGAAACACGAGGTAAAATAGGACATTTTTGAACATTTAACGCCACTTTTGGATTTGTTTGGGTCTTTGAAAAATTCGAAATAAAATTTTTTGTTAATGATATATTTCAGCTTCCCTCGACTGAATATCATCATTTTATAACCCAATAAATAAGAAAATAGCAAAAAAAATGTTAGGCAACTTTTCGGAAAAATCAATTTAAAAAAATAAAATTTCGGCAGAACTACGTATTAAGTGTGTGTAAAATCCTGATTTTGTCATTCCAATGCTCTCATAGGAGAAAATATTGAAAATCGACTTCTTTTTGGGCCTCGAGTTTATGCAGACCCCTTAATACGTAAGCAAATGATCTAAGCTGCGGCTGAATTAATGATACGAAAGTTAGCATCGTTGGAACGCAAGGAAAATCATTTATTACTCAAACCAAACTGTTTAGATCGATCAAAGCTACGGTAAACTTTTTTCAAGATCCTCATTAGAGTCCTACAACCTCAATCTCTCGAAAAAGATTTTGCATGCAAATAAAAATCAAGAAGAAAAAAAAATCAAAAGTAGTTTCGTTGCACTCCAACGATGCGAAAGTAAACACCTTTTGATTTCGCGATTCATTGTGTTGAAGATTGCATCGTTGGAACGCAAGAAAGTTCTTTTTTGCATTTGATTTATTCATATTTTTATTATTATAGAAGACATTTTTCTTGTTGATTTATAATGTAGATGGGTAAATAAATATCTTAAAAAATGGTTGAAGATTTCTGGAGGCAAAATCTGTGAAAAGAAGTTTACGAAATTCCGTATCATTAATTTTTGTTCCATTCCATTGATGCAAACTTCAACGTCATCACGATGTGCATAACGAACTGTTTCCAAATTGCCCAGATTCTAATATTTATTCTCTCGTAAACTATGTATTTTTTAAAATTAATTTATTATTTATTATTTTTTTATTGTAGCTTCCATTTGTACAGGGTCCTTTCCCTTATTACATTCCCCACCATATTCCACTTCCCATCCCATTTTTGTTGTAGGTTCCACTTGTACAGGAAACTATGCAGTGGGGGAGGCTTATGCAAACATCGAAGTTGACCTTAATAAAGTTGAATTTAATTTAAAATTTGGCCTGCTCAATGAATTTATTTAAATAGCTGCAGTATTTTAACTGTACAAAGGTAGCATAATCAATAGTTTTTTAATTGAAAGCTAGAATGAATGGTTTGATGAAATAAATTCTTTTTTTATATTAAAATGGGTCGAAGACATCAGTATCTCCATAACATTAATGGTTGAACCCACCAATAACGACATTTCAAATATTTCGCGCACGATTGATTCCTTCAAATTATTATACAAGTGCACCGCACCAATGAAAACCAATGGTGTTAAAGTGTGCATCGTTGGAATGCAACAAAAATATTTCTTTTCTCGTAATGGCCATTTTTGGCACACTTAGTGTACGAAAATCTCTGAAAAGTTTTTGAGGTTCTTTATATCAGGAATGCGTAGCCTGAATCTGCAAAAACTATTTCAGTTGTCGATAAGAATAATAAAATTAAAAATCAGCAGTGAATTTCCATTCAATCCCACCGATGCCAACTTCAAGACCACGAAAATCACGGGACTAGAAGAAAAAAGGGGATATTGCGATATCTGTGGCCCCTAATTCTGACTGCTTTCGTATTTGACCGATATAAGACTTTTTTCAATAGTGGTTAAAATCACAATTTAATCCTTAAGGGGGTGAAACAGAGATTTTAATGTTTGTATGAGGCAACATATTTTTTTTGGTCAGATTTGCTTGAAACTTGGCACGAATACTCTACGATACAAATAATTAAACACGTATTTCAGCATTTCCTAAAATTCGATCCTTAAAGGGGTTAAACGGGGATGTTGAAGTTTGTATGGGACAACATATTTTTCTGCCAGGTTTACTTTAAACTTGGCATAAATACACTAAAATAAAAATAATTCAACATGTATTTCAGCAACTTCCAAAATCTAACTTTTAAGGTCGAGTAGTACTTTTAGCCCCTTAACTGTGTTCGTTTGGGTTGGCATAAATGAACCAAACAAGCCCAAACAAATACATGATGAATTATTTGTATCGGAGTGTATTTATACCAAGTTTAAAGCAAATCTGACCAAAAAGTATGGTGTCTCGTATAAACTTTAAAACCCTGTTCACCCCCTTAAGGGTCGAATTTCGATTGCGCCTCTTGAAAAAAGCGTATTTTGGGTCAGAATTAGGGGCCGCAGGTATCGCAATACTGCCAAAACAAGTGTACCGCGTTCCAACTAAAGGTGTGATTATCGATCGAGGTTTGCATCGTTAAGATGCAACGAACATTTTTTTTCATATTAACTCATTTTTATGCTCATTTAGGCTACGAAAATCACGAAAATATTTTTGAAGAATACAGAGCATTATCAGGGCTCTGTAACCTAAACCTGCGAAAAAAGATCAGATAGGGATGAAAATAAAGAAATGAAGAAAAAAACGAGGAGAATTCTCGTTCCATTCCAGCGGTGCAAACTTCAACACCATGGTTGATTCGTGTTCACGCGAATCCGACAATGTCCTTGGGGTACGAAAGAAGCATTCGTTTTTCGGAAGTATTTGCTCAAACGAAGGTAAAACGATGATGCGGTGGATGTTTTTTTTTCACGAATATCGCGCCGACGTACGAGCTTACATACGCGCACACGAGCGCGCCAACTTTTGAGGAAAGAAGAAATAAAAAGGGGCCCTTTCCGATCCGTCCCTGGCCTCGAGACTCTCCCTCTCTCTCTCTCCCTCGAGCATGGACCCTCGCGAGACTTGCGGCGAAGAAAAAAACACAGAGAGAGAGAGAGAGAGATATAGTAGAGAGAAAGACCGGCGTGCGGGATCGGGCGGTCCGGCCGGGCGCTAACTCACCTCGTGCCACATTCCGCTGGTTATCCCGACGTAGCGAGACGAGAGACGAGGAACAAATCCCCGTTCCGGCGACGCCTCTCGCGCGCACTGCAAAATTCACACGGGCTTGCTCTCAGCAGTAACAATAAACAAAAAGCCACGGCGAATACTTCGTACGCATTCAAAAAAATCGCAATACACGACGATAATAAAGATCACTCGTCACTTTGTATCAGAGAAACGTGAAAAACGAAAAAGCCGAGAAAAGCACCGCTGTCAAAACAACAAACATCGGAGTGCGCGCGCACACACTGATTACGCCATCGCAACAATGATCCAACTCTCGCGACACTATTCTTCTCACATTCGACTCCTCGCTATAACGCTCCGACGCACACGTGTCTAATTCCCTTGGAGGGCGCAAATGCCCGCGAAACGCGCACGACACCCTGCAATTTCTACAAAACATCGACGCATGCTCGTAGATCCGTTTCTTCCGTCGTGTCTTTGCTTCGGGTGAATTCGAAAAGGTTTACGCTCGCGATTTTGGGGCAATGGTACACGGGAATCTGTTGCGCGCGCTCGAACGCTCGGTTCGTGGAGCAGCAGCTGGTTCAAGACTGCAAAAAAATAAAACGCAGACTCTCACGGTGGCCCCACTGACGACGAGGATGCGCGCTAACGGCGGGGCGCCGCGGCCTCCTCTGTACACGATCCTTTTTACTTATTTTTGTTTTCGATTTTTTTTTCACACAGATCGCGCGGCAAACACGCCGCGGTGAATAACTTTTCGTTTTTATGGAGGAAGCGAGTACATTCGTTAATTTTCCTCTTATGCAGCCGCAACCGTGTGGTTTTTTGGGTTTACGAAAACGCGTGTTGTATCACACGCGCGGTTCGCTCTCACACGCGGACAACAAGCACTCGCGTTTTATTACGTTTTTTTTTCAGCTACGTCTTGTACGGTCAAGCGACTTGTTCGGGATATAAACAAACGGCATGCTAAGCGCGTAAACAATAACTCTGCTGTGGTAATTTTAAATCTGTTCGTTTTTTGTTTCTTCTTTTTCGCAATCTATTCGAGACCAGAGTACGGGCGAATGTGAGGGCTCGGAATTATTCCGTGAGTATCGAAGGCTTATTTGCGATATCGCATGTACGAAGTACTCGGAATTCTCGAGCTCTTTCTCTCCGTGGCTCGCCGATATTCTTGCCCCGGTGAAGAACCGCGAGCTATTCCGCAGTGTGTGGCACATCTTCCAACGGTCACGGCATGCGATCGGTCGGGTCTCTCCTTATCCCCACTCTTCTCGCTAACCCCTCCCCCCACTATGCTTGCCCCGCGGCACGACCGGCCGGCGGTGGGGGAACAAACACGAAAGCCGCACTCACCTTCTTTCTCGCTCGCTCTTGCTCGCTCGCTCTTTCTCGCGCGTTTCAGACGTATACGCACGTTTCGGGCTTATTGCTCGGCGCTCGATCTCTCGCTCTCGCACTCATTGTTAGTACCGGCGTGAAGCGTATACCCTGTTCTAATTACCACTACGATCCACGCATTATGCAGCCATATTTTTCTCGTAACGTACTCCGAATTGAAAAAAAAACGGCGAGGAATGCACGAGATGACTTTGGAAAACTCCTCCAAAGCTGATCCAATCGTTGTGCGCAATTAGAGGGATTATTATTCCGGGAGAATCAAGAAATCGACGGGAAAAATTAATCGGACGGTGACAAAAGTGAGGGAGCTTTTAAAGCCATTTGTCTTTAAGGGGCTACATCTACCCAGAGACCCGAAAGAAATGGCCAAATTCCGATTTACTTTCTGGGCAACAGTTGGTGTAAAAGAAACGCATGTTTTTTAATACGAAGGTACATGTATCGAGAACCTTAACAAAAGTGGCCAAAAAATACAGAAAAACAACCAAAACATGCCCGCCGGCAGATGATGAAATTTTTTTCACGACGTTTTGCGGTGGACGCCCTCCAGCTCAAACGGTCCATCCGAAATCTAAAAACCAAACGGGTTATTCAAGTTAACGATAAATAGAAGTCGTTCACGATCGTCGATGTTTTTTATAATTTTTTTAAACAACTTGGCGTCGCATTGAAACTCGAGCATACAACATCTTTGAAGTAAGTCGTCATTTTTACGTAATTAAAAAAAAAATAAAGATGAATTTTCAAAAAGTAAGATCGTCAACGACCTTTAAATGCTTCTTATCGTATCTCCTATAAATTTGGGAATAATCCATCAAGTGGTTCTCGAGATATCATGTCCACCGACTTTGAAAACAGTGCTTCGAGGAAAACGCGTTTGAAGTTTGCGGCGCTGCTACCGGCGCTCGCCCGGCCAACTGTTCGAAGCTGTAGCTCATTCAACTTTAGGAATATTCCAATTAAATTTCCAGGGAATATAGCGAAATGGCGATACTGTCGAATAAAAATATTTTTGAAAAATGTAATTTTTTTACCCACCTAGGGAGATGATGCACGTTAAGAGGGAATGATACCTTACCGCGGTCGGTATGGTAGAACGATTATAGATTCCCACAAATCTCTGAAACGGCTCTTCAGATCCCGTCGAAACTTTGCCAAACGACGTCAAATAGATAGACGAACGGCTGTGTTCTCCTCAAATTTTCCGAATTTGAGAAAAACAATGTAGATTGGGTTATCGTAAGCCAATCTACATTCTTTTTCTCAAAATCAGAAAATTTGAGAAGAAGAGAGCCATTCATCTATCTATTTGACGTCGTTTGGCAAAGTTTCGACGGGATCTGAAGAGCCGTTTCAGAGATTCGTGGGAATCTATAATCGTTCTACCATACCGACCGCGATAAGGTATCATTCCCTCTTAAGGTTATGGGGTTTAGCCGTCGGGGTAAAGTCCGAAGGGGGCGCCATATGCTTATCCATGGAGCTGATTGACTTACCAACTGTTGGTTTTCAAATAATCGTCATATTAAACGTACGTTTTCGAACTATTTTACTACATCTATTTGTAAAATCATGCTTTTTTAAACATTCGGTGCGATTCCATTCAATGTTTTCATTGCTTAGTGTAATTCTTTTCTATGACTTTCGCTCGCTCAATTAATGCGCGACGAATTGGCAACGTCGTAAACCATCGTACAGTCGAACCTCCATATAACGAACCTCGATATAACGCAGTTTCCCTTTCGATAGACACCCGAAAGCTTCATACGACATAATAATATACATTGTGCTCTAATTCCTAATTGCTTGTAAAAAAAAGCGCCCTAATTTGAGCCTTTCTTTCTTTAAAAAGTATCCCTATATTTATAGGACTAATATATATATATTTTTAAAGAACATTTTTAAAAACGTCCTTTCGATGTAACGAAACCTGGATATAACGAACTTCCCTAAACATTTGTTATAACGAGGTTCGACTGTATATGATAATGCCCAGATTGACAGAAGTATCGCGAAGTTAGAGGCATACGCGCCCCGTTCGTAACCTCAATATCGGCGCATGGAGCTGACAAAAATGATTATCGGACCGAGTAAAAAAAACGCCGAAAAAAGTGTGTACTAAAGCTGTCTATAATCTCGAACCGGGGGCTGACACTGGGATAAATTCTCTTAACGTAACGTGTCCCTGTTATTGTCGCCACGTAAACTAACCCACCATGCGGCGCTAGGAGTCGCCCGCATGACCCCCACTCCGCAAAGCGCCTCTCCGTATTATTTCGTCATCTTTTTCGTCGCGTGGACCGAGTGGATATTTTTTTTCGTTTTCTCGATCTGTCGTTCTCGAATAAAAAAATCGTAGTGTGGTGTTACAAAGTGATAAAACAATAAACAATTTTAGTGTAGCGATAAAATAAAAAACAATTTTTGTGTTTGTTGTGCTTATATTTAATAATGCCTGCGTGCGTGGTCCTTGGCTGCACGGCAGGTTATCAATCAAACGAGGAAAAATCGCATTTTTTCAATGTACCAAAAGATCTCGAAGCGGATACAACAATATTCTGCACGTCTCAACGCAGAAGAAAAAAAAGCAATCTCGACAAGAAAAAAAATTGCAAAACATTGTACAACGTGACTAGTCCATTATTAAAAAAAAAATGTTATCTGTTTATTTCGTTCAATAAATGTTTTTATAATACATCATATTTCAACAAGTGTAAATATTGCAACCCTCCCCATATACACATATACTTTTAAATTCTAATCTAAATAATGAATTATCCAAACGCGTCGAATGCAAATTATGCAGACGCTGCGCGACCGGAGTGGGGGTCATGCGGGCGACTACTAGCGCCGCATGAGGGGTTAGTTTACGTGGCGACAATAACGGGGACACGGTAGACCCTGCAGTGCCAGGGGGCTAATCTCGAAGAAATAAAAAACTTCAATAACTTTCCGATCATCTAGAAAAAATGTTACGTATGAAAAAAAACTCCGCTTTATTTTGTATTTGTCAAGAAATTTCTAGAACTTTATCATTTCTGAACATAGTTTTTATATTAATATTAAGTAATTGTTACTAATTGAGAGAATGAGTACAAATAATATTCGTCGTTAATTATCCTGACCGAGTAGTTTAAAGTTCCCGGGACAGTTACCGAATGCAGATAAGATAGGTAGCATTTGTGCCGTCTACGACGTTGCTATGCTTGCACAGCGTAATATTTAGTGTGCTTGATTTTCGCACAAATTCGCTCTTAAAAACATTAATGATATTATAACGGTACTGGGAATGCTCGTTTTCACGGTACCAAGGGTTAGTCCGATAATTAGTCGAACCGTACCTATTTTTTCAGCTCCGTGATAACACTCACTTAACAGATATTAATAATGTACTTGGAAAATGATCGGGTGTTTTCCATAAGCGTACTGTAATTAGCCCACAAAATACGTCGTTTCCGATATTTGCCCTAAAAACGGTACTGTGGACCGTATTCAAACTGCACAGGTTGATCAGCAAAGGGGTTATAAACGTCCGGCAAAAATTCAGTTCCGTGTCAACATGTTGATCTGACCCCATAGCAACTCTACATCAAAGCTGGAAAAATGTGCAATTGGAGAGAACCGGTTTTATATAATTAATGACGAGGTTGAAAATAATTTGTTTTTAGTGACGATTGATTTGGGAATTTTTCGTGCGCCGGTGAAATCAAACTCGGAGTGTCAGTTAAAAATACTACATTCAATACGATCTGGCGAATTTCGTTTCTGTTGTTATTATTATCAAAGTGTCATATTTAGCTCGTGGCCGGAAACAAAAGGAATTTGAGTGATTTTATTCTGGAAAAACGTGTGCAGGCATTCAATTTTTTGTTAGTTTTACATCGAAGAGTATGGTTTTAAGTGATTTTTACAATATTTGTATCGAAAAATGTTGATAAATGTGGTAGATATACGGCGTCGAAAAATGACCTGACCTTTTTATTTACCAATGAAACGTATTATTTATTTGAAAAGTATGAATATTTGTATTTTAATATAAGGTACAAACATAGAGGTTATGTGTGGAACACAGTATTCGATAAATGGCCGCCTCGTCCCTGTTTGCACACGTTCGCTCTTTTGACGAAATGTTCAATAACATTTTGGCATAATTGCGGACTAATTTCATTAATGGTGCATCCAATCGCTTCCTCGAGCTCCGGGATGGTCTGTGGATCATTGGCATACACTTTTCCTTTCAGAAAACCCCAAAGAAAGAAGTCCAATGGCGTCAAATTGCACGATCGTTGTGGCCCGTTTACATCGCCCCAGTGCGAAATAACGAGACCATGAAATTTAACCATGAAATAATAACACGACCACGAAATTTAACCAGCTATGAGAATCTCTGCTTTGGGATTTGTGAGGTTATGTTCGTGTCACGATAAATTGCGACGTATCGACTTTTTTCGATGTGGCAACTTCTTGGACTATGGAATGGTAGTATCGCGGTATCTTGATTATTCGAAGCGATATGTGTTGCTTGAAAAAAAAAAGAATTTTCAAAGTACTTTTGAATCGTGGCACCTCGAAAATCGCTCTAAGTGCCCTCTTAAGCTCAAACGAAGTTTCAACTTCATCGATAAATAGGCCCCGACAGTTTGTATGGAAGACCCCAGGCAAAAAAAGGGCATTTCAAATGTCCAAGATGTGAAATAACATCAGGCGTAAAAAAAATTCCAGTCGGAATCTTTTTTCACTGACTATTTAACCGGTATCAGCTGATATCTAAATATATAAGGGCAAAACTCTTTAGAATGAATATGCCGTGTCGCGCGATAGCCGCAACTCTGAAGCCGTCCAACAACCGTTGACAGCGCTGCACAATTAAACATATCAGTACTTTACAATTGAAAGGTTAGGCTACTTTGACAACGTCAAAGAAAGTTCGTCGCTTGAGACAACTCAAATTGAAGAGGAAGGTATTGCAAATTGAAGGCAAACTTGTGATTACAGCGATAGAACTGCTGGTGAAACTTAAAACGTGTTTTTCTCGAAATTGTTTTTTAAAACAATCGTAATAGTAGTTTAGTCTTGATAAACGTTTTGCTTCACAACATTATTTGTTCATTAGTTATTAATAATGACGTCATTTCTCCCTGAAAGAATGGACGGAAAAATGTAATTGTTGCTGTTGAGTGAAACACGATAACAAAAAAGCTCGGTCAGGTCTTATTTGAATAACGAATTTAAAGACTCGTTATTTTCGTTTCGTATCAACCGGGTGACCAGAATCAAGTACACCATAGAGCTCGTTACGTTTGAAGGTCCTTCGGGAGATTTTCATAACATCATTAATTATTAATACGCTGCGGCTATCCGTCCAGTTCTCGGACGAATTAGCCTGTGTTATTTGTCCGGATAACGGCTCAGTTCACGCTGTACAACGCCCCAAACAAACAAACCCAAACACAATTATAAAGATTTTATTCGCACGAATACGTGTAAATTATTCGTCAGGATAGTTTGTTTAACAATCGAACACATTCTATTCGGGCGATTATATTTATCCATCCGGATACTAGCTGACACGGATCGCAGTATTTACGCCTACTAGAAATACGGCGTGAACTGAGCCGCTATCCGAACGAACAACGTACGCTTATTCGTCCGATAACCGGACGAGTCACTCTGTTATTAATATTAGAAAATGAAATTTGGTACACATCTTTGTTGACGTACCTGCAAATAAATGTGCAAACGATTTTTCAATCATTTTTCTTATTCCCTCAAAATTCACTCTTTTAAATAACTCTGATTTTTGGGTCGTCGCAGTGGCCTAACCCCATTATACCACCCCTCCCCCCCCACCGCATAACATAACAAGAATTATGCATCGAATGATTGTGAGAATTAACACCCAAATATTCCTCACCCATAAACACCCCATACGAAAATCGTGAAAAATTCTGCACTATTTGTTCACGGTAAAATAACATCCTACAATGCACGCAAAACTATCGCAAATCAATGGTCTTGAAGTTTGCGTCGTTAAAACGAAACGAAAACATTCTTTTCTCGACCGCCAAAGAAGTTTTTGGCGGATTCGGCTCGAGTCACTCAAACCTTGTCCAAGAACTTTATGAAAAAATCGACATCAATTGGCAAGTAAATATTTTCGAAAATAATGAAAATATAAAAGCTTTCGCGATCCAACGATGCAAGCTTCGACACCGTGCAAATCAAGAATATTATAATTCTTCCACGGGTTACGGACAGGGGCGGATTTACCGATAGGCCGAGTAGGCCCGGGCCTAGGGCGGCAAAATTTAGGGGGCGGCAAAACTTGGGATTTTTTTTTAGTAATCGCGCCTTTCGCCTCTCGCTCCTTCGCGTAGGCGATATTCAGTAAACATTATACTAAAACAAGCGGCCCTGATGAGTAGGTACACAATCACAAAAAAGAAAAATTATTTGCGCTCGAAAATGAACGAGGACAGGTTGAATGCTCTGGCTATCCTCTGCATCGAATCACAGTTGCTACGGTCTTTGGATTGTGATGATTTGATAAAAAAATTCGCTGCTCAGAAAGCCAGACAAAAGACAATTTGTAAATAACGATTCATTGTATAGTATCTGCGAAATACTGATTGATATAATTTTATCATTTACTGACTCGTTGTTTTTTATGTTAATTTTATTCCTATACTTCATTGAGTTTTTCGTGCTCTACAGCGAGTAGGGGGCGGCAATGTTTCATATGCCTAGGGCGACCAACGGATCAAATCCGCCCCTGGTTACGGATCTCAACATTTTTCTAGAAGGCTTAGGGCAAAATAAGTCAACGCAACAATTTTCTAAGTTTCCAAGCAAACTAAGTCAACGCAACAATTTAAACGAAAAAAAAATGCAAACCTGCTGGGTTTATTGCAGGAGGTATTCGTTTTCGGATGTTTTATAAAGTGTTACTGTTTTTTTTTCTCAAGTTTATATCGTGTATTTACAGAGTACAGTGTCTCATATATATATACGTATATCGCACCTTATATATACATATATATATTCACACATATATAAGTTTATATACGATGGATCGTAAATTTGCATGTCATCTGTTGACTGCCCAACGCACGCTCTCCCAATACTAATTATAATTGGTTTATCTTAACACCCAAAACGTCCCTAACCCTAAAAATCAGTTTTTTTTTTTTCATCAAGATCGAGGTACATAGTAAATTGTGAAGCAGCAGTCTCGTAATGAAATGCCGTGTGCACAGACGGCTCGATTAAACTAAACGACGTTTAATACACGTATCGAAACTACCGGGAAAAACAAAAAATATTTTGCGGTTTAACGTTGATTTTTTGCATACGTTTGTTTTTTTGTTGCTTGTTAGGTGTATGTGTGCGCCTTTCTCTCTCTCTCTACCTCTCTCTTCCTTTCTTTCTTTCCGCACGAATTATTGAGAGAAAAAGCCTAAAAGGGAGATTTTGTATATTCATGTGTAAAGGAGTGAGCATCCGCGATCGCTGAACAGTTAGAGACGAACGCTACGCACACGCATTTCGTCGATACGAATTTCAACAAGATTTTTTTATTCCGTTTTTATTCATTTAACTTTTCTGTTCTTTTTTTTTCTTTTAAATATATAATAGCGATGCCACAATGTCTTTTGCCTTCGGTATATCGTGTTACACGTAAAATATACACAACACAAGTCGTAGCGATATATATACTTTGGATGTTTGTCGCGTCGATCAAAAATAGTAAAACCATAGATCTTCTTTCTCTCTCTCTCTCTCTCTGTCTCGCTCTTTCGTAAAGATAATTTACAACATTCACCACGTGCGTGTACCAGAGCCTTTTTTCGACCATATTCTTAATACTACCTGACGATAAATTTTTCGAACTATATTCCCACCGTCGTCGAGCACACTTATGAGTGACACGTTATTCATTCTTCAATTTTCCTTTTTCTCGCATTAGAATTGAATCGATGCTTCAGTAGTAGGCTCGACTGTACTAAAACGAGACGAAATAAAACTACGCCTTGCTAAAACGTTTATCACGCTAGAAATCAAAAAATTTGCGATACAAGAAACATCGTATTCGTTAGTCGTAGTAATCAACTACGTTAAAAAAAAACAAAAACAAAAAAGAGAAATGTATGTGCTTAATTGGTGATGGAAAGGTCGACCTTGCCGTTCAACCAATGCACGTGCTGTGCTCGGGAAAAAAAAACATTCTTGCTCGTCACGTACACGGAATTGATATCGTGAAATTTCATTCTCGTAAAAATTCACGATGCGGGATGCACGTTTATTTTTCTCTTTCCGTCTGTCATCGTTCGTCTAGCTCTCGTGTCGCGTCGAATATTTCGGTTACGACGCTCTTTTTTCCCGCATCGAATGTCCCAGACCGAAAATCAAAGATGATCGAATAATGTTTGTCTCGTAAATCATAATGATCGTACCAATCGTAAGATAGAATTTTCAATATCGTGTAGAGCATTCGCTCGCTTTTTCTTTTCTTTATCGACGAATCGTAAGATTTTTCAGAGGGCCCATCGCTTCTGATCTTCGATAACGACGAGTGCCGGAACAAGAAACTCACGAAAGGCCAAAACCGGAAACAATAATTTACACTTCTTACGAATCGGCCGAAATGGAAAAGAAAACAATTATCTGCTTCTGGGGATGAATTTCCAATGAGTATTTTATCAGCTGGTCGTTTCATTTGACAATCGTTGTTCCGAGCACAGAGAAATACCTCAGTACCGTCCCGCATTGAGCAGCGAATGCCGCAGACTAACGTCTCCAATTTAGCTTCGTCCAAACTTTTGTGAGTAATAAAAAATGCACGTTGAACGAGTCAATAGCGTGTATTATGTCAAGAGTCAGAACAGGTGGTTATAATCTTCCGTGTTTTTTTTTTTTTTCGTTTTTTTTTCTTTCGTTTTTCTCCGTTGATTTTTCGTTTTCTCGACAGTCAGAGAGTTACCTTGGAAAATTCGACAAAGGAGGAGCGAACTAAAGATTACAATGGAATAAGAGCGTTGCGGATTGGTGGTTAGCTCATGGAGACCTGCTCGTTGGCGAGTAGTCTCTCGATCGCCGCGTTAATGTCGCCGAACGTTGCGATTAGAGCTGAAAGACGCAACGAAGAATATTATTTTGTTGTATTTCGTCGTGAATATCGAAAGGTTCATTTTAGCCAACGCTGTCACGAACAACTTCGCACTTCTGCTTCAAAAGTGTAATTAAGAAAATACGAATCGTAATATTGTCTTGATATCGAAAAGTTATAGACAACTCGTAAAATATCTCCTTTGTCCGACCCGTGTGAAGATTTCCGTTAAAAAAATACTATTTTTAGAGGTTACGAATAGTTGAGCGTCACACCAACGAATATTCATGGATAGTACTTTCTTTAGAGACCGATGGGTCGAGTAAAAGTTCGATTTCGAAGTTTTCATAAATACCACTACGTCATTTTAAAAGATGAACATGTAACCTTGTAAATTAGCGTCCCTGTTGAGGAAACCCATCGCCGTCAGTTGTTCAAGTTGCGCCCGATAGCGTTCTTCCGGTGGTGGCGCTGCTTGACCGCCCGGTTGTGCTCCAAGCGCCACCGCAGACATCTGAAAAAATGGAGCGTTTAAAAACCCTTTATTATCTGAAAAACGTTATTCTTCGCGCTATCTTAGAACGAAAGAAGAGAGAGAGAGAGAGAGAGAGAGAGAGAGAGAATGATTCACAACGAACCATTCTAGCCATGAACTGTGAGAGTGTATTTTGTGGGTTCGTATCGGCTTGACCGGAAGCCGGTGGGTTCGGTGCCGGTGTCCCCGTAGTGGGTGTTGTCGTCGTCGTGGTCGGCGGTGGAGTGAGTCCCATACTACAGTGGAATAAAAGTCAAATGAATTCGCTAGATCCTATAAAAACACTAATACAGTAAAGGAATCAACAGTCTACATCTACCTAAGTGGGTCGAAAATTTGAAAATTCAAAATGGCGGCGCTAGAATAGCGGACCGAAATTGCACATTTTACTCGTTATAGATAAAAATTGGTACTCTGGGATTTTCGAAGTCGCTTATTACGAATCCGAACACAACATTCAAAAACGTTTAATGGCGAATCTAATATGGCGGACGAACGTACAAAAAATCGCTCGATCTTGATAAATCTTGGTACTCGGGGCTTTTCGGAGACGCTGAGTGTGATGCTGAGCTCAAAATGAAGGAATTTTTCATGGCGAATTCAATGACATGGAGCATAATACAATAGTTAGAAATATCAATCTGTATTATTTGTGTTTTCATTCGCCATATTTGTTCGTCATTGTGAATTCCTGAATTTTGAGTTCAGATTCGTAATCAGCGCCCTCGAAAACCCCAGAGTACAAGTTTTCAGGATAAGAAAATGTTCCTGCCATTTTGGGCACTTTTTGTAGAATTCTCTCTGCCAACGAAGGGGTTGAATGACCATAATCTCTGGCCTCGACGGCTCCCAAGTTCAAAAATAAAATGCCCTAGGCCAGAATCTGCGACCTTTCGTGTTAATTTTTTACGCAACATAAAAATTCCGTGCAAAAAAATGCAACGTGCACTTTTTGCTCTTTCACGAATCACGCACTGAATTTTTGCTACCGAAAAGGAGGGAAGAAAAACGGAGTCATCTGTAAGAAAGGTCAATTGAGACGGGTGACCAGACGAATACGAACCTTCCAACGAAATCCGGGGCGACGGTTCGCAATTGTTCCATACCCTGCTGTATTTGCATTATCGCGGCGAGAGCGTCGGGATTCGTAATGACGTTCTGTATCTGTGGATTCTGCATTTGATTTATGAAGGTCGGTAGCATAGTTCTCATCTGTTCGAGCATTTGCGGATTCGATCTTATGTAGGGATTGGCCGCGAGGACGCTATTGGCGATCGAGGGATCCGCAGCCATAGCCTCGAGCATTGATCTCATGTAAGGAGCGTTGAGCATGTCGCGCATCAATTGCGGATTTTCCATCATTTGCCCTACCATACTTTGCATTCCCGCGTCCATTATGCCACCGCCTTCGCCGGTGGTGGCGCTCGGTTGCGCACGTGGCGTTTGTCCCGTTTCACCACCACCGCCACCACCACCACCACCACCACCACCACCACCACCACCACCACCACCACCACCACCACCACCGCCGCCGCCGCCGACGCCGCCGGAACCCGGACTCCAAGGATTCGGCAATGGATCACGATTCTCTTGACCCTGCTGGGGATTGGGCGCACCGTCGCTCGTGTTGCTATTCGTAACGAGGGCCGCGAATGGATTGCGCACGTTCGCTGCTGCCGCAAGCATCGGCTCTTGGATCTCGCGATACATGCGACGCAGGGCGCTGTGACCACCGGGAATGCTTTCTAAATTTGACAGAGCACGATCGTGAGTACGCATCAACTCTTGCAACATCGACGGATTCCGGACTAGCTCCAGTGTTTGCCTGCAATTACGACACGTACGAGCACACCGTTAATAAATTCATTCGGACTCGCAGCTGGAAAGTCTACCGTTACGTGATCGGTGTAAAATGTTCAAAAAATCGATGTTTTTTATTGCATTATCCGATAGTATAGACGTTTACAAACATGGACCTGGCATCGCCGATTGATCGTAAGTAGACAATTTACGTGAAAGTTACGCACTCGAAACTTTAAACTTCAAAGGAAGAGTTTTCACGCTAACCGTCTCAATTTTTGACACGACATGCTTCACGCCAGTCTTCATCTTGCTATGGAAGCTTTTTTTCTTCTTAATGTTCATATTTTTTTCAATTATACTGTTTTTGCAAACCGCCGCCATTTTGATAATTTTGAGTAAAAAAACACGACCTCCGTAGCAAAATGGCGTCTCTCATACTGTTTAATAATCTTTTTACAAATTTCGTTTCGGACATTTACGGCCACAACCGTGTACACCGTGAGGACTTTTTTTTCGAAATTTCGAACCGTTAAGGGAGCTTTCCAGTGTGAAATTTTCAAAAAATCGATTTTTTTTTTGTTGCTTTATCGAATAGTATACACTCTTCCGAATATTCCCTGAAATTTTCATGCCGAAATTCAGATTATTTCGGTTACTGTACAGCATTTCTTGGAAGAAGGCAACGGAGCGCTACAGCTACAGCGAAACTTTGAACGCGTTTTTCTCGAAACAGCATTTTTCAAAACGGTGTCCAACTTGGAGGGCAGAGTTTTAAAGCTATCGAGTTGAATTTTTTACACAATATTCTTAACGTCATTGTTTATCGTGCTATGGAAGCTTTTTTTTTTGACATCTTCCTATTTTTTTGTAAAAAAAACTGCCAAAAAAATGCTAAAATCGATACTTTTTGTTCAAACCGGCGCCATTTTTGCAAAAAAAAAAAAAAAAAAAAAACCTCCATAGCACGAAAGCCAATTATATACCGATCAATAATCTTTTTCTGTTTTTTGTTTCAGATCAAAATTGTGACCCCCAACGTGGACACCACATCCAAGTGCATTTTCTGCAACAATTGTTTCATCATTTTTATAGATATTAATTAATAAATAAATCGATCTTTAAAAAATTGTTTTGTATTCTTCAATACCCAATTAATATACAAAAAAAAACCAGACCGATTACATTATTTTTTCTTTAAAAAAAAAAATCGCGAAAAACAGCGATTTTTCGGGCTGTCACACTGGAAAGCTTCCTTAAAAAAATGTAAACAAATTAAAATGAACGTTTAGACATTTATTTTCTGTTCTTCATGAGCGTTTTGATTTGACATAAAAAAATCAGACCGATTAGTGTATTTTCACCGTCGAAAAAAAAAACGCGAAATTCAGCTATTTTTCGAGCCGTGACGCTGTGATGATCCCTTTAAAAAATTCGTTTTAGTCGTAGGCGTGGAAGAACAAAAACTGAATATTGAATATCTAAAAAATTTCATCGGCTTTTGGGCATAAAAATGGAACGGTGGGAATAGAAACATTTGTGGAGAGCGGTCGAAGTGAAAAATTCTTGTTTATTCTACTTGACTGGACGGAATCCTGTTCGGTATTCAGGGAGGGCCTAATTGTTTGGTGGTCAAGGAGTTTTTTTTTGTCTGGGAAACGGTTGGTGAACAAGAAACACATTTTTTACCACAAAGGTACATGTATTGAGAGCCTTTAAAAAAATCACCAAAATGTACAGAAAAACAACAAAAACGTGGCCGCCGGCGGATGATACTGTTTTAAAAGTCGGTAGACTTTGTTTAATTTTCTAAAAGCGATCTTCATTTTTTGATCGTCATGTAAAAATGACGATTTATTTTCATATATTTTGTACGCTGGAGTTTCAATTCGTTGCCACTTTGGTAGGAAAAATGATTTTAGAAGTCGTCGATCGTCAACGACTCGTATTTAGCGTTAAGGAGGTACGATCACTTCCACGGGGTCAAAGGAGAGGCTAAATTCATTTTGCCCACAGCTGCTCTGATTGACGTTTACTTACGTTGACTATTGTGCCAAATGTTGTGGTACATGATGAATTTATTGCACGTGAACAAATACAAACTGAATAATTATATCGTCAACGACTCAGTAGTAATCTTCGTAATAATAATATTGACATGTCCGCCATAAAAATCCACCATATTAAAATAAGCTTGAATAACCTCAGCGGAATTAACACGATAGGCAGATTATAATTATACGTATTATTGATACGTGATAAATTATAAAACTCCACAAATTGTTGTTTGCATATTTTGTGACGGCTTCTATTCGAATGAATCTCGTTCCTAAGTCTGTGGGTGCTATTTCGTCGTTCTGACCATTTTCAACCGGAAATTGAAACTTTCTTGTAACGTAGTGCTTTAACAACACGGTGAATATTGATTTTCCCATTTTTTACAATATCTATGATAAATAATGTATCGAATTTCAGTTTTCCAACGCCTTTAGTTGGATACGTGAGCAGAAAAACCACGATCACCGGACTTCCGGTTGACCGTCTCCATAAGACGACGCGCTTCGGTAACTCAAAGTGCTCGACTTTGCAGTTTTATTGCGAAAAAACTAAACGGTCAAAATAGCTCAAATTTTGGCAATAGGCGCATAAAGCATTCGTCAAAATCAAATAAAAATCTCAAATCCAAATGTTGGATTCGTAGTAATGATCGTACCTCCTTAAGGGGGGATTGTCTTTTTTTTCGCAAAATTTACCGCTTTTTGGGAATTTTTTTGTGAAGAAAGTATACAACGGAAAACTTGTGAAACTTGGCATATAGTTTTATTGATCTGTTTACTACATACAAAAAAATTTTTAAACAATTTCATCAAAAAATCCGCCTCCCACCCCCCTCGACGCGCGATGGTCCTTTTTTGATGGTGTGCACGATTTCTCAAAAACTATTCAACCGATTGCCTTCAAATTTGGACAGAATGCTCAGCTGACATCCTTTTATCGTTTGATGAAGCAAAAAGCAATACGTTTAATAGTTTTTTATTTATAACAAAAAATCGATCAATTTTTTTCGAAAAATCGATACTTCAAGTTCAAAACGTCACCAAATCGTCAATTTTTTTTTTCCCTTTCATCGAACGATAGCTATATGTGTCTAAAGTAAAATGCTTTTTGGGTTTTTGTTGCAAGATGAACGTGAAGGCTGTAATCGTGCACACCATCAAAAAAGGACCATCGCGCGTCGAGGGGGGTGGGAGGCGGATTTTTTGATGAAATTGTTTAAAAATTTTTTTGTATGTAGTAAACAGATCAATAAAACTATATGCCAAGTTTCACAAGTTTTCCGTTGTATACTTTCTTCACAAAAAAATTCCCAAAAAGCGGTAAATTTTGCGAAAAAAAAGACAATCCCCCCTTAACTTGAATAACCCGTTCGGTTTTTACATTCCAAACGGAGAGCGGCCAAACGTCGCGGAAACATGTCATCATCTGCTGGCGGCCATGTTCTTGTTGTTTTTTTTCTGTATTTTATACTAATTTTTTTGCAAAGGCTCTCAATGTATGTACCTTTGTGTTAAGAAAAAGGCGTTTGTTCTTCACAAGCAGTTTGCCAAAAAGAAATATCGGAATTTGGCCACTTTTTGCGGGTCTTTAGGTAGAAAGAAATTAAAAAGCCACTCAAAAAGAAATCAGGTTCTTCAATATTCATCGGTGAAACCCTTGACCCCTCTTCAAGCGAGGGCTTGAAATAATATTTGTGACATATTCCGAATTTTTTCCTCGCTCTTTCAATGTAATTATCGATTTCCCCGTTAATCCCGATATTTAGAGCCGTCAGAAAAGTTTCACAAAAGTATTGAAATGATTTCAGAAAAGAAAAATCTTTTTGAGAAACTCTTCGTGTGTTGAAATTATCGTACGCGAGGATTTTCATACCGTGAAAAAGGTCGAAATTAACGAAAAAAGAATTCTATATTTTGCAACGAAGTTGCCAGAAAAGTTCACGCTACTTATGAGAAAGAAAGTCGCCAATGACCCTGATCCGAAAATACTATTGTTTCAATCGCAAATATTAACAGCTTTCTCGCAGTCTTCGTACTTTCAAACTTTTCGCCAAAACGAAAGGCGAAAATATTCCACGCGTATCTCCGATCCACGATAAGATTAATACAGCTAGTAAATAGAATATTTTTTTTTCACACTTCACAAATCACCGTGTTATTATAATTTCGTGAATACGTCAACACGTAATTTCATATTTAAATTCCAAATAATGCATTTGAAAATCAAGTAAATAAAGTGACTATAAAAGTGGAATTTGATTTTTTATGGTTTTCACTTAACGGCGAGC
The DNA here is from genome assembly GCA_951751655.1 of Ophion costatus. Lineage (NCBI taxonomy): Eukaryota > Metazoa > Arthropoda > Insecta > Hymenoptera > Ichneumonidae > Ophion > Ophion costatus. Next base: position 4,086,499 of record OX632363.1, read on the forward strand.
TCATCGTGAACTGTCTAGACCTTTCCGTTCACGAATACAGCGCCTCTTTATTCTTTGAATCATAAACCATTTCAATTGAAATTCCGTTTTTTCAACTTTTTCGCGTTGCATAAATTTGTATTGATTATCCGTTGATTTGTCCGATGAAAGTGCATTTGACGTACGAACGATGAAAAACGTCCATTCATGCCGAGATTGCACAACATATTGCAATCGTCCGGAAAGCCATTTTGCATTTTAATTTTTCAACGAAAAGTTCTCGATAATATACGCTTTTGTATATAATAAATCTATCAAACAAGATATTCCCTATCGTTTCCCTTCCGTTCGCATTTAATAATAATTAAAAGATCAACAGTGTAATATTTTCAGAAAAATCGATTTTTTTTGCGTTATCCGATAATATAGACAGTTGTAAACACGCTGTTCATATACTTACACAAACGTAAGTAGACAATTTACGTGAAAATCCTGCATTCGAAACTTTAAACGCGTTTTTCAAAACGGTGTACACTCTCAAAGGAAGGTTTTTCAAGCTATTCGTCTCAAATTTTGACACAACATTCTTCACGCCAGTCTTTATCTGGCTGTGCAAGCTTTTTTAAATCTTCAATATTTTTTTCAACCGATGAAAAATGTAAAAAAAATTAATGAAAATAAACGTTTGAAAATTTATTTTCCGTTCTTCATGAGTGCTTCGATTTAACATTGAAAAAACAGACCGATTATTGTATTTTAAGGGTCGAAAAAACAATCGCGAAAATCGGCTATTTTTCGATCCTTTACGCTCTGATGATCCCTTGATTCAAACCTAGTTGCATAATCGAGTTTAACCTCGCGTTCGTTTGAGGGCAGTTTTACATCCGCGTTTAAAAATTTAACGCGGGGTAATTTTCGTGAGGTGGGTAATTCGTGTACATCCTCAAAATAACGCAAACCAAAATAACGAGATGAATCTTACCTCAACAATTCGGGATTGTTGAGCATGTGACTTATTTCCGGATTGCGTTGCATGAGCTCCTGCATTTGTGGATTCGCCGATACCATCATTCGTACATTGTCCGGATTGTTCATCATACTCTGCACCAAAGGATTGTCGAATAGCTGACGCATGGTCTCGGGATTCGACATCAGTTCTCGCTGCATTTGCTGCTGCAGGTCCATGAAGTTGCTCGATCCCAGACCGAGGCCTTCCAGTCCGGCAAGGCCTCCTAAGCTTCCCAAGCCGAACGGACTCGCCCCGATATCCGCTGTCAATGCGTAAAAAACAAGAATTATGCACCACTGTAAAGGCCAAGAGAGGTTGGAGCGGTCCAGTTGAGTCACATTACGATTTATGATTTTTTCTTCAATGAACCTCCAAAAAATGCGTACAAAGTATAGATTTGTTACGTAGATGCGAATTTTTCATGAAACATATAATTAAAGAGCAACATTGTGCATTTTAATATTTTTATTACGTGAATAAGAAAACCGTTTGAGTTACTACAAACTTGATAACGAATAACATTATCGACGATTATTATGAAAGAACTGTGTCAGTAAATGTTTTATGCAACTCAGAATGAAATTCGGTGTCATTTATAATAATGCCTACTTATATTCATGTCACAAGATCATTTATCATTACCATCAATTATTATCAAGTGTTGCCCAAATACGGCAACTTCGCGGACATTGAAGATGGCAAGATGGGTTTTTTCTTTTCCAAATGTTTACAAAGGTTTAGTTTGTGCTAATCCGTTGTTAGGAATGGTTTACCTTGGTCCTCAATAGCAAAAAAATTATATCACCTGTAGTGTGATTCATGCATTAAACTATTTTCTTACCTCTGGTGTTACGGGGTGAATTTTTTTTTTTTTTAATCCGTAGACAGTATAGTGCCGACAATAACACATATATATTTTTTGTTCTTTTTTAAGCTTGGATTGTGGCTATTGCTCCAATTTCCTTAAGTCGTCCAAATTCAAGGAAATTCTAAGAAAAGTTTACAGTTTAAGAAGCTCAACCCTACGTTGTCGAAACTACTCTTTGGCATCCCGACTCGTCACACATGATCCCTCAGATCGGCAATTCTGTTTTTTTACACATTATAAAGCAATGAGTGTTTCAGCTTCGATTTCAGTTGAATCGAAATGCCGAACAGACTCTGCTGAAATAAAATGGCGTTGAAGTTTGCATCGTTGGAATGCAACGAAAGTTCTTTTCTGTTTTTTCCACTTCTTCATCTTCTTTATGATTCATGATTTTTTTCGTAGATTAAGATCGTAGATCTCAGATGAGGGCAAGAAAAATCGTTTGGCGTTTTTCGTGCCCTAATTCGGCTAAATAAATGTGAGCAATAGAAGAAAAATTCACATTCGTTGCATTCCAACGAAGCAAACTTCAACATTGTGAATTGAAATAAAGGTAGCGCAACGAGATATAACATTGTTGGTTTAGAAGTCATCAAGTTTATCACTAGACACAACAAGTTTTTGAATAGCTGTGAAAAAAGCAGAGTTTTGGGAAAAAATGGATTGGAATTTCTTAAAAAAAAGACCATTTCCAATGGCGACACGTAAGGCTACGGAAAAAAATGAACGCCTCGATTTGCTTACGAGCTTGAACCTCGAGAGGTGCGGCAGACCAATTTCGAACTTTCTCTATATATGCCTTGTTTGCTGTGACGCCTTGATGGGTTCATCTAATGTTTCTACAACCCGGTCAGAAGTGTCCGAACGTACCAACCAAAGAACTAAAGAGCTAGGAACTTTGCCGTCAACCCCACAGCTCAGAGCGTGACGTTCTGGGATAAAAAGTAAAACTAAGAATCAATGTTCAAACAAGTTTACACTACAAATAAAATGTATCATCGATACGGAGTAATGACGTTCAAGTTTCGTTCGGATGCAACGAAAATTACTTTTTTCTTTATTTCCCAAACTGCCTTTGCAGATTTAATCCATAAAAATGACGAAAACTTTTTTCGAATTTTATGTAGCGATCTGCAACAAATCGGAAAAAAATATTTTGCATACTAGTGAAAATAAGAAATTAAAAAGAATTTTCGTTGCGATTCCAACGATGCAAACTTCCACCTCGTTACAGAGCAACAGACACAACATTGACTTATTTCTTGTTTCTATCTGAGACTCATCTTTGCTTTTTTTTTTAAATGAAAATAATAAGAGGAAGGAAGGGGGTGACGGGCCTAAAGAGGGCGACATTACATTATGCACAACTTTAAGGAACGAAGTTGGAGATTAACAAGTTACAAAGAAGATATACTGGAAATCATTTTTCCAGCGTAACAATCGATCCAATTTGACCAACCTTGACAATCGATCGGGTACTGTGATGAATATTGCATTATTGTATTTGTCACCTTATTATTGTCATGTGTGGGCGTGTGTGTGGACATAGATGAGTGTATATGCTTAATGTATTCATCGAAGAGGCTTTCAAGAGTCAAGAAGTGAGCGAGCTTGGAATAATTGATTGGATTAGCTATGCACATGATGAAAACTGAGTGTCATTCTAGAAGGAACAATACCTGTCTGCAAAATTTGGAATAACCCATTGACGAACTATAACACTTATTTTAGAGCAGTTTGCCATGCATTCCTATGGAGAATTATTTTATTTTCAGAAGCGACAGTGAAGAAGCATCATGAAAAATAGGTCGGAATGTTTAAAATTTCTATTCGTGGGTAATATAGATATGAAGCTTTGTCGAAAATGTTGCAGGCATTGATTCTATAATTGTAGTGTAACCGTAACATATCAACAATTTGCTCATTTGCTCATAGCATATTAACGTTTGCACATTGTGAAGCGATATGCGAGGATTATGAACATTCTAGTGCCGTCTAAGGGTTCGAGCATTGCGGCAGTTGCAAGGCACAGCGTATTCAGCCCAAACAGGTTTGCCTCAACAAAATTTTATATAGGCAAATATAGGTGTATCAATCATTAAGAGCGTTAGGCTACTGCGAAAATTGCAAAATTTCACTCTAAGGCAAAGTTTCACTCGTCGCTTGAGGCGGACGAGAATTTTGCCTTAAATTGAAGAAGAAGGCCCAACATACGGCACAGCAATAGCAAAGTGAACGTAAACTTATGACTATAATGATAGAGCTACTAGTAAAACTTTAAACGCGTTTTTCCCGAAACTCTATTTTTCAAAACAGTGTACACGATTTCTCGACAGCTAACGAACGGATCGACTTGAAATTTAATACTATTATTCCGTGTAATAGTAGTTTAGCCTCGACCGACGTTTGTCTTCTTAACATTTTTTTCCATTAGTTATTAACAATAATTGTGCCATTTTTTCTCGAAAAATCGGGAAAAAAATTCAAAATCCTTTTTCGATTATTGAAACAACAAAAAAAAAGCTCGGGCAAGTCTTCTTAGCCAATATTATCTATTTTGAGCAAGAATTCGTTTCTCCTAACCACCGTAAACCATTAAGGGGTAAGGCCACTGTAAATTTTTTGAAAAATCGATTTTTTTTTATTGGCTATAAAAAACTATTCGCAAAACTTTAAACGCGTTTTTCTCGAAACATGGTTTTTCAAAATGGCACGCAGCATAACTCGAACAATTTTCATTTTTTTTACTTGAAATTTTAACCAGCTGTGAACATTTACATTATCTTGAGAATGTCGATCGGAATTTTCAAGAACTTTATTTATTGATTTTTTATTAACAAAAAACTTGCCGTTTTTTTCGTCAAAAATCAATTTTTTTTTTTAAACGCACGCCAAATCCACAAAAATTGATACTTTTTAAAATCCGATCGACATTCTCTAGCTATAGCCCTCTAGATTAATGGTTTTTTTTTTTTTTGTTCTAGATTCAAAAGTGCACCAGTGGTGCTGCGTGCCGCGGAGCCCTGGAAGCAAAACATGTCCCGGGAAGATAGCTGTGGAACCGCCATTTTGTTTTTTTTTTTACTGTAAAAAAATTTTATAATAAAGTTTAATGTATGCCCGATAACACCATTAAAAGTTTTTTTTTCAAATACCTTCAATTTCGGGAGCAAAAAATTAGTGAAAAAACCTTTTTTTTTGGGCCGTTACAGTGGCCTTACCCCTTAAAGGCGATCTTCGGGCGACGGAAAAATGTGCTGATTTTCATGATTTTTTTCCAAAGGAAACATTTCTTCACCGTTTTTTATATTTAGGTCTACACCTAGGGAGAGTAGTAATAAAAATTTTTGTTACTACTTTTGAACGTTACACGATTTAAAAAAATTATAATCTCTAAAAATGGTGGAGGTATGGCACGGTTTTCTAAACTGCATTTTCAAAACTAACGTGACGTGTAGCTAAGAAAAACTAATCGACCGATTTTGATGAAATTTGCTATAAATCTTTCTAACTTAATTGTCTCAAATATGACCGCGAACGTTCTTGAAAAAAAAAAAAAGTATTTTGTGGTTGCAAAATGTAGCCATTTTTTCAAAGCTTCAATCGTTTTGTTTCAAAGCCTACCGTTTCATCGATTTTCAACATTTCTTACTTTTTTCGGTTCATATTCTGCATACGAGTGTCAAGGAAAGAAAAATCTTCTCTGGTTTTTGCAAATTAATCTCACCAAAGCTACCGTCGCACTGTCCGACAATATTCGCAGCAACCCGTTTAGACGACTGTTGGATAAAAATACACCATGCGACAGCCAAAAGAACGTAAGTCTCAAAGATGGCGAAGAAATCTTTTCTTTTAAAAAAATCTAAAGAAAAATTTAAAGAAAATAAGCAGTTTTTTTGCCGCCTCGATCTGGCCCCTAAAGCCCCTTACGTTCGAAAGTCCTTCACGAGACGGTTTGTACCTTCTTCAATTATCAATATTTTTAAATGGTACTTGGTACACAACTTTGTTGCTGTAAACACAAATAAATGTCCAGACGATTTTCCAATCATCTTACTTATCCCTTCGAAATTAATTTTACTCAATAATCCTCATTTTCAAGTCGTCACGGTAGCCTTGACAGTTTGCTCATTTTCCCATTTGCATATCGTGAAGCGATAGGCAACGCTACAATCTAAAGATTCTAGCATTGCCGCAATTGCAAGGCACGGTGTATTTACTCCAGAGGTTTGCCGTGAAATTTCATATCGAAAAGTACAAGTTTACGAAGCGTTCGGAAAAATCAAGTCTCGGTGTAGGTGCCGTGATCCCTACGGCCGATTCTGCTTGTGGTCTATGATGTAAATATGTAATTTTGAAATAATTTTCATGCATCGCCAGGGGATTAATTACCTGGCGGTCTTGGTGCGGCCGAAGAATCAGTCGTCTCCTGGGTTGTACTACGTGGCGTTTTCACCACGAGATGCACCGTCAAGCCGTCCTTGACGTTGTGTGTGCCGAGGGTCTCGTGATCCTTCATTATTTTACCGGCGAATATCAGGCATAGCTGTTCCGGTTGCGCGTTAAACTTCTTGGCGACTGCATTCTTGAACTGCGATGAAAAGTGTGTTAGGAGAAAACAAAAATGCGTCTAATGCGGAAACATTTATCGAACGTCGACAAGTTAAATTGAATTTTGGCATTTTTTTTATTTCGTAAGATCAGAAGATTGATTTTTCAACCGAAATTACATCGAACGAAGGAATTTATTCGCGAAAGAACAACCGGCCGAGACGTCGAGCGCGGAGTTCAAAATAAAACAAAGAGGGGGAAAAAAAAAAAGAAATGCTAACCCATGAAAGCGACTTGACAGAGAGTCACGCGACAAGCGGAACGATTACAAACGGAAACGATCGATTGTCGTGTTTTAATGTTAAACTCGTTAATACGTGTGACTTACGTCTTTTATCGTCGCGTTATCCTCGATCTCGACGCTCTGTTTTTCCTTCGGTGTTTTGACGAAAATCGTGATTTTCTTCGAACCCTCCTGGCCTTCTGCCATCTTGAAGTTCTTGATGACTCGTTACTTTCGATCCGGCCGGAGATCGTTTTTTTCCTCTCTCTCCTATGCTTTCGTCCGTCTCGGGCTTACCACGCGTATTCCCTCCCAAGGCGCGAGCCACCAAGGGTCGCCGAGAAAGCCTCGACTATCTGAACCCCCTTTACCTTCCTGCCACCATCCGCAAACGCGATCGCGTATTTTTACAGATTTTTCTCCAATTCTGTTAATCGTTTGCTCCCGGTTTGCGACGAATATGCGATTTTTACTTAATCTACGCTCAATTTTGCGCTACCCGTGAGCTTGTACTCGATTCACGAAATTGTCTAGATGGGGCAGTGCAGCCAGATCGCGCGCGAAAGTTACCCTCTCTCTAGTCCCTCGCGCGCCTATCACACAATCATAGTAGCGCGTGTCCGTGAGCGAGCGACGCTCGGACATCTTCGGGAAGAGCCGAGTGCCGTCGAACTGTGCCGACCGCGCCTTCGGCAGCTACACCAAACATAGACACGCTGAGCACGTTCATGTGCGGCCAAGCCGAACGAAGGCTTCGAGGGAAAAAGCAATCTGAGCACGGCCCGCGCGTGACGTCACGCGACGGCACGCGCGAGGCTTTTAGATGATTTCAATGCTTATTTAGCTCTTGATTCTCTGCGTTATTAATGTATACAAAAAAATGTATCGCGCACTCTGAACGCTTATTGTTTTAGGTTATACGCTAATTTAAATATAATAATAAATCTAAATTACAACTTATTTATCTTCTCAAAAATTGTTTACGCTTTACTCACACCCGTCCTTATGCCAAATAAATTATAATTCAGAAAAGTAAGTGAAAATATATTTATATTCGTATTATTATATTAATTCTCATACTTTCATCAAGCGATAAAGTATTATCTCCAAAAACAAGTCAATCATCAATCCGGCCGCCAATCGTAACTACCAGAAAGTGCATCTTTAACAAAAGTGATAAGATAGTCCCGTTGGTAGCGTTCCTGGCTTCGGTCCGTAGGGGCGCAGGATCGTTCCTCACGCTCAGCGCTTTTTTTTTTTTTAATCATGGTTACTATTAATTTTTATTTGATTAGTTATTTTTATTAGTTATCATATTTATTTTAATTAGTTATCTTTTAGTACCGAAAAATTTATCGCGCACTCTGACCGCTAATTTTATTAGTTTTTACGTTAATTTAAATATAATAAATCTAAAATACAACTTATTTATCTTCTAGCAAAATGTTTGCGCTTTACTCACACCCGACCCTATGCCAAATAAATTGTAATTCATAAAAGTAAGCGGAAATATATTTATCTTCGTATTATTATATTCATTCTCATATACTTTCATCAAGCAAAAAAGTATTATCCCCAAAAACAACCATCCATCCGACCGCGAATCGTAAGTACCAGAAAGTGAACATACATTGACACAAAAAATTAAAGGAGCAAGAAAAGTTGAACTTCGTGAAAAGTGGTCGTACAAAAAAGTTCTAGTTTTAGTTCCGACAATGATTTTTTTTTGAGAATCACTGATTGCGCGGTAGGAAGAAACATCACGGCAAAAAAAATGTTGCAAATTTTTACGTTTTTCAAAGTTCTGCACGTGTTTTGGAGATTTTTTTCGGACTTGACCAATATCAAGGTCATTGAGCCCATTCAATTCAGTTCAATTTGCTTCTTTTTTTATCTCCTTACGACCATTTTTCGCTGATATCGGCCTCCTCGTCGGCCTCTGAATGAAAAAACGTCCTTTTGTCTTCAGTCATCGATATCTCGGGAACTAATGGTCGTACGGGAATTCGACCGGCAATGTTGGAAACGTGAATGCATACTCTACAAGCTCTGATTATTATTGTAGGTTTAAAAAAATATATTTTTGCCATCAGTTTTAAAAAAGTACAAAAAATCGATGTTTTCTTGTTTTTTATAAAATCCACCGCTACTTTGCAAATATTGCGATAAACACTATTGTTTATGGACGGTCATTCGGCTCAATATGTCCCCAAGAGATATGCAAAATTCCAAATTGATCCGTTCATCGGTCTTTCTTGCCCGATTGACCAAAATATGAAAAAAAATTAAAGGAACAAGTTTCCTCCTTCTCAGAAATCATTTCATGATTATTAAGAGGAAAAACAACTTTTCACTACTTTTCGTACAATTGGGTATTGAGTACGCATTAAATGTTGGAAAAGAACCCTGAAAATCATATTGACTAAAAATTTTCGATTTTTTTTTTTTTAATAACAAAAATGTTGAAATTTTTTTGTTTATAAAAAAATCTATTTCGATTTTTTTAATTTTTTTAATGTTGACATTTTTTTCGATTCAACATTGTACCGCCAGCATTAGAATTACCCAAAGTGTACGTAGAATTACCCAAAGCGTACCTCCCCGTGGTATGCTTTGGGTAATTCTGATGCTGGCGGTACAATGTTGATTTAAAAAAAAATTTCAACATTAAAAAAAAAAAATTCGAAACTGATTTTTTTATAAAAAAAAAAATTTTCAATTTTTTTTATGAAAAATTTTTTTTTTCGAAAATGTTTAGTCAATATGATTTTCACGGTTTTTTTCCAACATTCAATGCGTACTCAATATCCAATTGTACGAAAAGTAATGAAAAGTTTTTTTTCCTCTTAGTAATCATGAAATGATGTCTGAAAAGGAGGAAACTTGCTCCTTTAATTTTTTTTCAAATTTTGGTTAATCGGGCAAGAAAGACCGATAATCGGATCAACTTGGAATTTTGCATGGCTCTTGGGGACATATTGAGCTGAATGACCGTCCATAAACATTAGTCTTTATCGCAATGTTTGCAAAGTAGCGGTGGATTTCATAAAAACCAAGAAGATATCGTTTTTTTGTACTTTTCTAAAACTAATGGCAAAAATAAAAAATAAAAGTTTCACTACAATAATAATCGGAGCTTGTAGAGTATTCACGTTTCCAAAACTACCGATCGAATTCCCATACGACCATTAGTTCCTGAGATATCTCAGCAAAAAATGGTCGTACGGAGAAAAAAAAGCAAATTGAAGTGAATTGAATGGGCTCAATGACCTTGATATTGGTCAAGTCAGAAAAAAATCTCTAAAACACGTGCAGAACTTTGAAAAACGTAAAAATTTGCAAAATTTTTTTTGCCGTGATATTTCTTCCGACCGCGCAATCAGTGATTCTCAAAAAAAAAATCATTGTCGGATCTAAAACGAGAAACTTGAAGCTTTAAAATCCTTTTTTTTTTGTACGACCACTTTTGACAAAGTTCAACTTTTCTTGCTCCTTTAATTTTTTGTGTCAATGTATGTTCACTTTCTGGTACTGACGATTCGCGGTCGGATGGATGATTGTTTTTGGGGATAATACTTTATCGCTTGATGAAAGTATATGAGAATGAATATAATAATACGAAGATAAATATATTTCCGCTTACTTTTATGAATTACATTTTATTTGGCATAGGGTCGGGTGTGAGTAAAGCGCAAACATTTTGCTAGAAGATAAATAAGTTGTATTTTAGATTTATTATATTTAAATTAACGTAAAAACTGATAAAATAAGCGGTCAGAGTGCGCGATAAATTTTTCGGTACTAAAAGATAACTAATTGAAATAAATATGATAACTAATAAAAATAACTAATCAAATAAGAATTAAGGATGTTGGGTCCCAAATCGCAATTGATGATAAAATTCTGAAAATTTGGTATGTTTTTGTATGAAGTATTTCAGAGGTCGTGTAAAAATTTCACGACAATTAGAAAGCTCGTTATTGAACAATTAACATTCACAAATTAAATGCTGTCTTATGGAAACTGATGTAACTTTGCAATAAGTTTTTTTTTTGACCTCTCAATTTTGTAATATCTACAATATACTAAAAGCAACGGAAACAAAACGAAGTTTATTGATAAATTTTTTTTTATTTCTTTTAAAAATTGTTCTTAACAAAATGTTAATTTTTTAATAACGAGCTTCCTAATCGTCGTGAAATTTTAACACGACCTCTTAAATACTTCATACAAAAACATACCAAATTTTCAGAATTTTCTCATCATTTTTTATTTCAACCCTTAAGGAGGTTGAAGAAATGATGATAGAATTCTGAAAATTTTGTATGTTTTTACATGAAGTATTCAGGAGGTCGTATAAAAATTTCATGACGATTAAGAAGCTATTTATTGACCAATTAACATTAACATGTTTTATAGGGACTCAACATCCTTGATAGTAACCATGATTTAAAAAAAAAAGCGCTGAGCGTGAGGAACGATCCTGCGCCCCTACGGACCGAAGCCAGGAACGCTACCAACGGGACTATCTTATCACTTTTGTTAAAGATGCACTTTCTGGTAGTTACGATTGGCGGCCGGATTGATGATTGACTTGTTTTTGGAGATAATACTTTATCGCTTGATGAAAGTATGAGAATTAATATAATAATACGAATATAAATATATTTTCACTTACTTTTCTGAATTATAATTTATTTGGCATAAGGACGGGTGTGAGTAAAGCGTAAACAATTTTTTAGAAGATAAATAAGTTGTAATTTAGATTTATTATTATATTTAAATTAGCGTATAACCTAAAACAATAAGCGTTCAGAGTGCGCGATACATTTTTTTGTATACATTAATAACGCAGAGAATCAAGAGCTAAATAAGCATTGAAATCATCTAAAAGCCTCGCGCGTGCCGTCGCGTGACGTCACGCGCGGGCCGTGCTCAGATTGCTTTTTCCCTCGAAGCCTTCGTTCGGCTTGGCCGCACATGAACGTGCTCAGCGTGTCTATGTGTTGGTGTAGCTGCCGAAGGCGCGGTCGGGACAGTTCGACGGCACTCGGCTCTTTCCGAAGATGTCCGAGCGTCGCTCGCTCACGGACACGCGCTACTATGATTGTGTGATAGGCGCGCGAGGGACTAGAGAGAGGGTAACTTTCGCGCGCGATCTGGCTGCACTGAGATGGGGAGCCTTCTCCTCTCCCGCCGCCCCGCCCGTGTACGCAATGACGGGTTCGGCACCCGTTGCGCGTTCAGTCGCACTCTCGACCAATCGGCAAGCTTCCTTACAATTTTCGTAACGTGGCCCACCTACGAGCCACTCATATGCCGTTAGCGCCGATGCAATTTTACACGGACGATTATTCTTTTCTTATTTGTCCGTCTCTTATCCTCATTTCGGAGAGTTTGCAATCACTCGTGTGTTCCAGCAACTCCACGTCGCTTTGGAACAGATGCATCGCTGAAACGACGGTCTTTTACATACAAGTCTGGAAACTCCGGCGATTTTTGTGGTGGGGGTAAGTCGCTTACTGAAGACATTTTTAAATACGTAGTGGCCACTAGCGGCGCCGCGGTATTACCCGCATCGACGTGGGACGGTGGTGTGGGGGCAAGATCTCTCTGTCTCACAAGGAACATCCTTCAGGTGTCCGCCTCCGATTTTGTTGAAACTCATATATGTGATAGAGCATCAAAAATTTTGAGACACGTATTTTTTTTTATCGGCGGAAAAACGGTTTTGAGGGGTGAAACGCACCCTCGAAAATGGGGATGTTTTTCGTTTTTCGTCGGTAACGTTTTAACGGTATGAGATATAAAAAAAATTCAAATTGCAACAATGTTTATTTTTTCGTGTACTATACATTGGAGATGAGAACGATACCATTATCGACGAAAAACGAAAAACACCCCTATTTTCGAGGGCGCATTTCACCCCTTAAAACCGTTTTTCCGCCGATAAAAAAAAATACGTGTCTCAAAATTTTTTATGCTCTATCACATATATGAGTTTCAACAAAATCGGAGGCGGACACCTGAGGGATGTTCCTTGTCAGTCTTACTTCCGCACAGCCACAACGGGTTTTTGTCATCAGGTTCGTGGGTAAGACTGACACAGGGATCCCTCCCCCGCAATCGCCGTCCGTCGTTAAACGGGTACTCTACCGCAGCGTCGCTAGTGGCCACCACATAATTAAATATGGCTTCAGTCAGGGGGCTGGCATATTTTGAAATTTTTGCAACCGGCATTGTCCGCTGTTTGTAGTGTCCAACTCTGCCACTCGCAGCGCTAGTTGGTCTCCTACATCCTGACGCGCGCGTAGGGGCTATGTATATATCACAGTCTTACATACAGGGCTTGCGGCGAAGCTAAATTTTCGTGGTGGGGGTAGGCACCCTTATCCGCTCCACTTTTCGAATCACTTGGCGTCGCCACTAGCAAGGGGAAGTACTGTCCCCCTCACCTCTTACCGGCGAATGGACCAAAAGTGTTTACGTATATTTTTATGGCGCGATTGTCGAAATAACCTTTATTTGCGACTATAAACCAGAAGGTTCTACGCGATTCACCGTGATACATTTTTTATCGTGCTTTAAGAAACAGTTTGTTCAATAACTGCGTCACCATAACGAATTAGTTTTAAAATGCCTGAGCTGGAATTAAAATTTAGCCGAATGACGCAATCATCTAAATATTGATATAAATTCGTAAAATCACAAGGAAAAAAGTGTACCTACAGCGGAAGCTACTTACTTACATCAATAAACGCGCAAAATAAGATATAGCGCAAAATGAACGGACATGTGCTGGTATGATTTAATGTATTCAAAAAGTTTTCAGTTTTTTTTAGATGAAAGTAGTCATCTTTTTTTAATCAACACATCATTTTTATTGGTTTCGTATATTATGCAGTTTACACGATAGTACGGTACATTAAGTTAGGGCAAACGGCGCATGCGTTGCGATCAGAAAGGAAAAGGACAAAAGAGCTATTTCTGTCTCCGTCGCACAACTACTTCCCCTTGCCGTCACGCACCAAGCGGCAAAAATCGGAATAAAAAATCGAACTGCTAACGGTGCCTACCCCCACTACCGCCGTTGTCAGGCCTGTACGTAAAACCGTGGTATATATACACACACGCGCCCACTCATAACAGTAGAGATAAGTAGGGAGATGCATACGCTCTCGTTTCCGGCGTGCCTCAGGAATGGCGCTAAATCGCGGCGGCGAGTTCGGGAATATAATTTTGTGTTCATCGCCTCTGTCGAGGTTGCAGATTTCCTTGTGGCCGTGCGAGTCGTAATCATCGCACCAGTCGGTATCGGAGTCAGCGTTGACACATATATGGGTAGCTCAGCGGGGGAAAAGTCACCGCCCCTCGCACATCGTATTTATTCGACAGGCGAACGGAGCGAGGTTTTCTGTTCGATCGAGATCGACATTCTTTTGTGGCCGTACTGCCGAATAAAATATGCATAAAATGAATTTCAAAGGGAAATAACATCTATCGAGCTTATTGTTTTCTCTCGGTTGCTCGTTTATGAAGAGAATGCGGATTAAAATTGTTGTGTTAAAAAGTTGAAAAATCAAACGCCGATACGACCGTGTAAGGTTCAAAGAGAAATATTGAACCTTTGCCGCGGTCGTTTCGGCGGTTTTTTTCAACGCCAAACATGCTAGATAAGGCTGTACGATAAATGTTTCACTATCCTCAATTATTATCGTGGCTGAGTTGGCAGCGTACCGGATTAACGATGCTTGCGGTCCGGGTTCGATCCTCGGTGAATCGATCCTTCTTTCTATTCTTTTTCTTCATTTTATATTTAAAAAATTTTGAACTTCCTCTCGCTTTAGCTACTTTCGGCTTTCCAGGTGTCATTTATCTTTGATTCATATATGTTTATATATATATAAAAATAGACTGCTCCCGGGAATCGAACCGTGACAGCAAACGTCAAAACTTCGGGCGATTACGGCTCGGTAATTTCCCCATGTCCATTTGAAGAAAAACTTTTTTGAAAGCGAGAAAAGGTAAGTCTTTTATTTAAGTATACTAAATATTCCGACTGAAAACTTTGTCGCCCGTACAGTACTTTATTCAATAATTGATGACAAAATAAATTTCCTTGTTCACTGAGAGTCCGAATGGAAATTAGTATTTTTTTCATGATAAATGTTACGAATATTATACCGTATTCGATAATTGAAAAATATTATCAGTTTTTCATTCTTGTAATTCACTTTCCGTGTATGCGATATGGTGAAAGTGTGCACTCTACTTTGGTCGTACATACTCGTTTTGTACTCTGAAAAATGAGACAAGAATTAAAAACTAAAGTGTTTGATTTTAAAAACTATGCTTTATTTGTACTGTATGCGTATTAATCAAATACCGTATCACTTTGTCTTAAATTTTATTACTCTGACACGTAAAGACGAATGACGGTTAGGTACATCAGCTGTGAACCGTCTTTATCGGACCCATGATTTGCGTATATCTATACATGTACACCAGGGCACCCCAGCGCCGTCTATCTCGGATACCGTTTTGGGGACGAGTTGAAAGGCCGAGTGTGGCCTCCTGTATCTAGTCTCCATGCTTTCGATAAATGTCAAGTGTGTGTTTGTTTACCGTTTGTGTAAGCGTGTGTTGTAGTGTGTGTAAAATGTGCATATGCAAAGGAAAAGATGGCAGACGCAGCTAGCGGGCGCAAAAATTAGTCGATTCAATCAATAATATCTGCTCGAAATGTCCCGTAACCTATATTTTTGATGGAACATACGTGACCGTGACAGGTCTCTTGTTATTTATCGCTTTTCACATAGCTCCGAGCTAATCGTGAAGCATTATTATTTCCGTTCCAAAGTTTGATCCGCACGGATTCTCTATAAGGTGCGGGGTAAATGCATTGATTCTGTGAATTAATTACTATCGTATTTAGCCGGTAAGGCACGCAGAGTTGTCGCGGACGTCATTCTGTACGTCTATACTACAGCATAAAAAAACAAATTTCCTTTCTAATGCGGAGGTTCGTGCACATACTACCTTAATATATTCTCCTTTGCATAAACCTTAAACTTAAGAAAAAATTGATGTTAACAAAGTTTTTTTTACCAATTTTCACTTTACAATGGCGATGTTTTCCAAAACGTCGACTCACTTTTTACTTTCCCTTTTTTTAAATGTGGGTTCACGATGAGCGTATTGTTCTATTCTTACGGAGAAATTTTGGTTTTTTCATTTCAAACTAGCCTTTGCCCGCGGCTGCGCCCGCGTAGCAAACCTTTTAAACCTTTTTAATTGATGTATTGTTTCTCCATAAACCTTGAACCTTCAATTCACTCCTATAGAATTTCATTTTCGTCATGTCACCCTCTTAGATTTCAAAATTGATGCCATTTTCGTTATCAACGTCCCAAGAAACCTCGATAACGACACCCATACTGATATTTAGACTTATTTACACGTGACATTTTACCGCAATTGCCGAATAAACGTTCGAGTTGAGTTGTTAAGACGTCGATTCTTGAAAAATCACGAAGTATCTAAGAGTTAAGACTATTTATTTTTTCAGTTTGTACTTATAGTACCTCTTTACATACTATATTAGCGTAGCTCAACATTAGCTTGCGTTTAACGTGTTATCGAGACAAATGTTGCATTTATAATGAGTTGGCTCGCCTTCTCGTGCTGCTTATACAAAAATGTGTCAGACAAAAGTTTCAGTGTTCGAGAAGGCCGCCATACTGGACCACCCTACTTTTTTATCGGCGCAGGCGCTGAAGCTACGTCAAAGTCAACTTCACTTTTTTAAATGGAACCACGTATTATTTTTCGAGGACATTATTACCGATGTGTTCTAGGTCGCTCAATTTGTCTTAAAATCGGTAATATTGTCATCGAAAAAAATACACGGTTCCATTTAAAAAAGTGGAGCTGACCTTGACGTAGCTTCAATGCCTCCACCTATAAAACAAGGGTGTTCCAGTATGACGGTCTTCTCGAACGCAAACTTTTGTCTGAAACATTTTTGGATATGATCAATAGTTTGAGTGCTATTGCTCTGTAACACTTTACGTGCCTCGCCCTGTATACTGTCCGGGAAGCGGCTCGTGCAACTTTGGCGGATGATGATAACTTGATTACAATTACCTACTAACATGCCAAATTTAAAGTTTCTATATGTCGAAACATATCGATTTTTTGGTTTGTTTTCACCCCCCAGGGGTTGAATTTTTTTTTTCAATTTCCAAATACGTATTTGCTTATTTGTTTTTAGGATTACTTCTACGAAGTTTCGAGTCGAAATGTCAATTGATTGTTGTTTCTCCAAACAAACTTTGAACCCCCATTTTACCCCTTTAGGGGTTGAATTTCGGAATTTCCTTCCTTATTCCTTGTCTACATCCTCAAGGGAACCCCTGTGCAAAATTTCAACTTCCTAGGTCCAAGGGTTTTGGGCTGGGCGTTAATGAGTCAGTGAGTCAGTCAGGACTTTTCTTTTTACAATATATACATAGATAAAACCGACAGAGGTGGGCGCGCGGTCGGTGTGCGGGCTCGGCGGTCACTGAAGTTAAGCAGCATTGGAGGCTGCCAATACTTGGAGCGGTGACCGCTTCCCCGTGTACTGGTTTGCGCGTCAACCTTTGAGCGGGAGGCAGTTTGTCTTAGTTCTGATGTTTAATACAACTGAAACTCAACCAAATATAGCCGCCTGTATCGGCCCAGGTTTTCCGCAGTTTCCCTGGGCCCTCGTGCAGATGCGATACAGTAGTGCATTAGGAAAGAGTGGCTGCGGTCAACACTCTGCGGGGGAACTCTGGAAGGAAATGTAGGGAGCTCTGGAAGGATTGTGAATGTCGGAAGGAATAAAAAGGAGGGGGTGGTAAAAGGGGAAGGCCCCGTACCTCTGAGAAATACATAGATAGGTAGAAGATAGATAATTAGAGCGACCTGTGCGTCTCACAGCGCATTTTTGAGGAGGCAAATTCGAGCAGAGGCTGCTTAGTGATTTACTAATATTTTTCTATGAAAATTCATTTCATTTAGCTCAAATGCTAAAAAACAACATGGCCTTATCCATGAAGCAATAAATTTCTTATTATCTTAAAAAAAAAATCGAGAAAAAAACAAGCCTTAATTTGACGCTCCCCCTTAAGCTTAAGAGTACAATGTTTAGAAAGGGGAAAATAGGCTTTTATTGCCGGCAGTTTTACAAGCACGCTGCCATCAGGCCAGCAACGTTGTCAAATTCAATCTTTTCCGTAATATTTTTCGTCTTGATGTTCTCGTCCTGATTAGCTATGAATATCACGGATTTGTTCTCCTCTTTCCATCCGTACTTCTTGACCCAATGCTTTAGCGTCGAATCTGAAAGTGTCATGATTAATAGTATTGACTCTATGGCACGATGAATATAAATGTTTCGGCCCCTCGATTATCAATCTCACTCTATTCTATGAAGCGCGGCAGCGCCATGGGCAAATTCTTTAAAAGTATTTACATACCGGATGTCCCATTTTAATGTCGTACCTGATTCATCTCGAAAAATACTCCACCTATAAAGTATTGAGTATAATGAAACTTCAAGGGTTCGAAGGGGGACGTTAAAAACGGTCCAAACGTAAAAATGGCAACATCGCTGGTGTAAGCTTGCGCGTGTGTGTGTGCTTGCGAGTTTGTTCGATAACCCAAACAAACCCGAACAAGGATTAAGTCTGTGGCTCTTCACTGCCGTTATGAAACAAACCCAAGTGTAAGTGTGCGTGAGTCTGAGTTTTTTTGAGTTCGTTTGGGTTTGTTCGGTAACCCAAACAAACGCAACTAACCCAAACTCACACCCACGTACACACGCACACTTACACTAGGTATGTTTGTTGAAGACTTTACCTCCTCGTGGTACATTCTAGATAGCGCTAAAATAGTAAAGAAAAAATGGCATTCTAACCTAAAAATTATGAACTTTATCGAAAAACTTTTCCTACAAAGCCGTTAGGTTTGGTCTGACACATATTTTGGTAAAATAATTCATGATCCCATTTTGAAATAACATGTCCGGTATCCAAACATCGCCATGTTGAATTTTGGACCCAAAAGATTTTTTTAACCCTAAAAGTTTTATCGTACTCAATACTTGATCAGGGCAGTATTTTTCGAGATAAATCGGGTATAAGATTAAAATGAGACACCCGGCATATTGTTGTTTGAGAGATATAGTTGTGCTGTTGAATTTTTTATTTTATACACAAATGAAAATCCGAAATACGATAGTCGAAACTTTTCCTACCGTCTACACTGCCGAGTAACTGAGACAGCAGTGCCTTGTCTATGGTCTGAAAAGTGATGCCGACCACGTGGCAAACGAATTTTCGTATGGAGTCCTCGAATCCTATTATTCTGCCACATATATCTCCCATAGTCACAACTCGGTCCCAGAATATTTGGAAATCGCATTGTTCCAAAATGTCGCCAAGGTATATTATTTGATTGATGGAATCCTCTTGCATCTAAAAGCGCACGATATTTTTTCCTGCATTATCGAACATTGATATTCTTCACTCTGTATCACTCTCGTTCCCTTAACCCTTATTCGGCCCACTGGGGTGGTTTGCACCCCACGACATTCCCAATTTCAATTGTCGTTTTCATTTTTTCTCTCGCAATTTTCATTTTCTTTCGCAATTTTCATTTTTTTAACATATTCAAATAAAATTTTATGGCTGTATAACCTACGCTTCTTTGAAAAAAGGTTTTGAAGAAGTTGGAGAAATAGGTTAAGATTTAATTTAATTAATAGAAATATATTAAGATTTAATTTCTGGAGACGAAGATAATTTAAGCTCAAGATATTTCGAGGATGAATTTATTGGATTGAAATTAGCAAAGGTTCTAAATATTAAGAGGTCGAATTTCCCAGGCTCCGGTTTTCCGGGCAAATGGTCTGCCTTCCACGAAGAGAGTGCTCCCGTGAATGCCCCACCACAGCTTTTTCCCCACACACTCTGATAGCATGGTGTTGAAGTTTGCATCGTTGGAAAGCGACGAAAGTTCTTTTTTACATTTCATTTTCCATATTTTTATCATTACCGATCGAAGACTTTTTTTTATAGATTTATATTGTATATCAATTATGATTGATATTAAAAAATGATTGAATGATTTTTTTTCAGCAAAATTTACTACAAGAAATAGAGGGAATTCACATAAATTGACTTTCGTTGCGTTCCAACGATGCAAACTTTAACCTTGTTTGATATCAGTGGCCCGGCGGCACAGGGAAGTTGGGGAAAGCCCGTGGCGATATTTTACTGATTTTCGGTTGCTCTACCATCTAAAACTGGGTAAACCCGAATCCCAGTCGATAATCAGCAAACAAGCCGGTGCACAGCTAACCGGCTGCACATCCTCTAGTCCTGTTTGTTTCTTCCTTCATTATTCAATTTACTAACAAAGTGTAATTTCCATTCGGCGAAACGAAGAAACGAATAATAATGGCCATACGATACTCACAATTTTTTCACTCAGCAAGCACTTGCACAGAACAAAGTCCGTATGTGGCAGATTAGTCAGAGCTTTGAGCAAAATCTGACAAGTAATCTCGATATTGAATCGCTGCGGATTCAATTGGTAGAGCTTCAGAACAGCAAGATTAGCCTCCAGATCATAGGCGTTCTCACGCGCTTGAATCTCTACGTACTTCTCCAATGTCACAAGGTTTTCCGGATTGTACCTGCAACAATACACGCAAACTCTACTGTAACAAAAAAACGTTGATGATGGTAATTTCCCCGTTGTTGCTTTTCGACAAATTTGGTTTCGGGTGATAATGGAGACCCGTGCTGGACGGAAACTGATTTCCGTCGATTTGGGGGACTCTATTTCTAATAAAATAACGTCAAATAACTCTTCGACGTAGTGTTCCGAAGTACAGGATTCCTTTTAACGGGCTACGTCTACCTAGAAGGGGGAAAAAATGTATTTTCGAAAGATATTTTTATTCGATGGTATCACCTTTAAGCTACGTTCCCTGAAAATTTCATTCGGTGTACGAATTATTAGATAGAAATTAGACAGAAATAAAGTGCCATAAAAATGAGACAATTTTTAAAATCACAATTTTTTGTTAAAGGTTTGGTTACTTGGCTTGAAATTTTACCAGTATACTGGCATGTATTTTTACTTAATTATAGAAGAAAATCAGTTAATCGTTGAACATTCGGGTTCGTGGATGGAATACCTTAAACTTGTAACCAATTTTTTTTGCTTGGGATTGATTCTAACATTTAACTTTATTAGGGCAAAACCCTCTAGTGAATATGCAGCTGCTCCCGACCGTCACCATTTCTGAATTCAAATTTGTTACACTATAATTATGTAGTAAATGGCTGAAATTTTTCACAATGTTTTATACAGTGTTGAAGTTGCGTCATTGGCACGCAACAGAAATTTATTTTTCTACACTACCAAAGTATTTTTTTTGGTAAATTTGGGGTACAGAAATCACTCAAACGTTTTTCAGGACACTCATACAAAATCTACAACACAAATTGGTGAGAAAATATGTTCGACAATAATCGAAATAGAAAAATTTTAGCTGCGTTCTGTGCAAACTTCAACCACATGTTGAAGTTTGCATTGTTGGAATGCAAAAAAAATTCTTTTCGTTTCCTTGTTTTCGTTATTACATAAATTCATACTCTGTAGATTTAGGTTTTAAATCGCTAAATAACATCCCTAACAAGGTTTACATGATTTCAAAGGTCAAATCTGCAAAAGGAAATTCAGGAAGATCAAAGAAAAAACAGTTTCCTTGCATCCCAAAGATGAAAACTTCAATGTCATACTTCAACACAGTTCCTTTATACGAAAATTACTCATATGGAAAATCTAAAATATTCTGCATAATTTTTTCAGTATGCTTTTTATAATTGCAACTGAGTAAAAGCACCTACTTCAAATGAACAGTATTATAATTTTTCATCGAATTAGTGAATCAATTCCAAATTTAGCATACAGGTTTAGACAAATCAGAGTAATAAAATGTCCAATTTTCATCATTAAGATCAACTTCTGTAAGGCTCTTACACATCTTCAAGATATTTTCATATGTTCATGACTTATGGATTTTTCAAGTTTGAGCAACTTAAGGTATTCCTTTCGGCTAGGACCAAATATCGAGGGAGCACAACACAGGCCCTTCTGATTCGTTGGTAAATTACAGTGGCACTTAATGAAAATAAGTCACAATTAATTATTGTACCCAATGAAAACTGGAAAAAAACATTTTTGTGCAAATTGAGTAGATTTAGCCATTTTCTCTGAAAAGTTGCAGCTACGGAAATTCTTCTGCTAAGTAGTTACATTTTTCCAAGTTCTATAATTGATATTTTCTTAAAACATTCATTGACCTGTTCTTACCGTCGTTACAGAATCTTCAGAATTTTTTACATACGTGAACAGTTAATATCAGGCATCTAGAGTTATTTAGTGTATAATCAGATAGAAATGTGGCCAGCGTGTCGTCTTCATAAGCTGCTGTATTAATGAAACAATTTTTAGAGACGTTATTCTTCGTTAAAAGTTCGCTAACTTGGCTAGAAATTTTACCAGTACACTGGAATGTATTGTGACTTAATTATAGACGAAAATCAGTTAATTATTAAATATTCGGGTTCGACTGAAATTTGGGAAAAAACAAAAAACAGACGAGCTGCTTCATGAAAGAAGAATGCTCGAGTTTCTCCTTCTTTCCCTAAAGTGCGAACAGCTTTTCGATCAATCGGACATGGATGAATTCGCCTTACAATGCAGCTTGTACTTAACCTAAAAAGTGACAAGCCTCGTAGCAAGTCTAAATCTTGATGGCTCATGGTAACAAGGCTAAATATTGTTACCTTTCGATGCCCTTGAGCATATCGGCTATATTTGGTCTCATAGCGGCCGCCATCCTGTCGATTATAATCTGATTACTGCAATTTCTTTAATTGTTAACGGAACACGTTCCTCAGGTTATGAGACGTGAAGCGTACTTTGTAGAATTTCCTACTTCGACGACAAAGCGTTTGAAGGGTCGACGAAAATGTGGAAAATGATCGAGACTGGTGTCGCCGCGCGTTGGGCACTTTATGAACGTCGAACACGTCCCCCAGAGAATAATTTGCGATCACCAAAAGTCTTGGCATCTCTCGCTGCCTAATGGGCTCTGCACACTGCGCGAGATGAGCGACGAGCGACGAGCGATATCCAATGGGAGCTCAGGTATTCCAGAAACCCCCTGGGAGAGTGAAGCTCCCATTGGATATCGCTCATCGCGCGCAGTGTGCAGAGGCCATAAGGCAGAAGCTCTACTAGCATAGTGACGTTGTCAAAATACATTTAAAACGATGAACAAATTTAAAAAAACCAAAATTTACTAGAGACTCTGCTGTGTTCCAGCGTGCAAGAGGGATAATAAAAGTGAATTGTCGCTCTATTAGGCCCGGTTCCACAACTCTCGGTTAACCGAGTTAACCGGAGTTTAGTCAGCCAGGCGTGGTTTTGATTGGTCCAGTCGCCCTTAAACTTCGGTTAACTCGGTTAACCGAGAGTTGTGGAACCGGCCCTTAGCCACCTAGAGATAAAGCCTTAAAAAAGTGGTTGTTGGCTCGGAAAATGACTCTCTTTTTAGGTTATCAAGGCGAGTTTGTAGTCACTCCACAAGATTTTTTCTTTGCAAGTTTGTATCTTTGTAAATAATCAGATACTATCAGTGTCTATTTTAGTAGGAGTAATTACTCCTACTATAATATTCACTGCGCTCATTATCAATAAAATTCCAACTCTTATCGTGTTTTTTTTCCATAAGAGACGGTGCTAAATTGTCCCAATGTTATAGGATACTTTGTTTTTCTCGAAATGCAATAGAACTTACGCAAATCGCGACGATGAATTTTCACAAGACTACGTCTAAAAAATCAGCATCTTTTAACATTCATCGGTAAAACACTCGAACTTCCTTAGAAGTTCAACTTATTTTTGCTTTCCTTTGGCCTGAAACGTCCGAAACATTCGTCATTTGGGATAAAACGTACTGCATTTTTACTGAACGATCGTACTTGACATTTCCTTATAGATTCAGTCCCCTCGACTCGTGTAAACCCAAGTTTAAGGCGTAGGCCTATTCTGTCACTCGTAACCACAATTTTCGTTTTCGTTAGCTAGCGACAGCTAATAGTGGGTTCCCTTTCTTCGGTAATCGTGCATATGATTGGCTGTCGCTAGCTAACGATAACAGTCGCTACCGAGTTACGGAATAGCATACACGCAGTTCTGTGCCGGGATTCGCTAACCTTAAGCGATAGTTTTCGTTATCGTTAGCTAGCGACAGCCAATGAGAGGCGCCTCTTCTTCTGTAATTCTCCATGCGATTGCCTGTCGCTCGCTAACGATAACGAAAACTGTCGCTGAAACGTTAGAGAACCCCGACACTATAGGCCTATTCTGTAGCTCGTAACGATAACTTTCGTTATCGTTAGTTAGCGACAGCCAATAAGAGGCTCCCTTTCTTCTGTAATCGTGCATGCGATTGGCTGTCGGTAGCTAATGATAACGAAAACCGTCGCTATTGAGTTACAGAATTGACCGGCTGCTTACTCGACGTCCTTGAGGTATTCATTTCGCGGAGAGCCGTATCTTCTGGGCTCATAAGCAGGGCCCTTTTCAATCATTGGTAGGCTACAATGGTGCTTAACAAAAATAAGTTACAATAAATTATCATACCCAACAATAATTGGGAATAGAACATTGCGCGTGAATTTTGTAGATTTATAAATGTTTGTATTTTCCTTGAAAAGTCGCGGGTACGAAAATTCTTCTGCTCGTCACATTGTTCTCAGTTTTATAGTTTATATTTTCTTCAGACGTTCTTCGGTCTTCGGTGACGCCCTGTTTCTATTGTCGTTACGGAACCATTCGAATTTTTCGCACGTGTAGAGCAGTTCGTATGGGACATCTAGAGTTATTTATTATATATATTATTAGGTGGAAATCTCGCCACCATGTCAGCTCCAGAAAGTGCCGTATAAATGATGTGATTGTTGAATTACATTCATTTAAAATAAATAAAGCTATTATTTTATAATTCATGGAATAGTATTTTGGTAAATCAGTTATTTTAAGATTATTATTATTTTATAAAATCAAAGAGAAAATAATATGAGTGTAAAATAAAAATTATTTGGTTATTAAAATTAATAAAGATGATGATTTAGTTTATTATTAATCAAAACATCAATTAAAGATCATTTTATTATAAATCCTCTGAATGGAGAGAGTCTTGCTAACGGAAGTATATTTAATTTTTTGTAGATAGCACGGTAACTTGGCATGGATTTTTACATGCAAAAATTGCGTTTTGCAAAAATATTCTTATTCGATAATATCACCTAGCTATATTTCCTGCAAATTTTATTAAAGTATTCCTAAAATTGAATGAGCTTCAGCTTATAACAGTCGGGCGGGCGAGCAGTAGCAGCACCATACTTAAAACTTTAAGCCAGTCCTTCGCATAGGACCGTATTTTGTGGGGGCATGCGGAGGGCCCTCCTGAATCATTGGTTCAATCATAGTGGCGCTTAATAAAAATAAGTCACCATCAATTATCGTACCCAACGATAAACTGGAATTAAAAAATTTCGCGCTAATTTGGGTGATTTAGACATTTTTACATTTTCTCTGAAAAATCACGGCTACGAAAATTCTCTGCTAGTTACATTTTTCTAAGGTTTATCATTAATATTTTCTTTGAACATTCAGTGACCTCCTGTTTTTATTGTCGTTACGGAATCGTTAGATGTTTTTACACGCGTGAGCAGTTTATATCAGGCATCTAGAGTTATGTCGGGTATAAATTATTGGATAGAATTGCAGATCTGGATTTGCCAATAGGCTGTATCTGTAGCTGCCTAGGGGCGGCAAACTTTAAGGGGCGGTGGATTTTAGAGGCACCTTAAAAGGCCTAGGTAAATACGAGTGATTAAGATAGGAGGGGCGGCACAAAGTCACGTGGCCTATACTTGAGAAAAGCATAAATGTGGAAATGTGGCCAGCGTGTCATCTCTATAAAGCGCCGTATAAATAAGACGATTTTTAGAGTCGTTATTTTTCTTTAAAAGTTCGATAACTTGGCTTGAAATTTCACCGACATATCGGGATGTTTTTTACTTGGCTACGAATGTCAGTTAATTGTTAAATATTCGACCTGTTAATTGTTAAATACACGAGTTTGTGAAGGGAATAACTTAAACGCGTTTTTCCGAAACACTGTTTTCAAAGTCGGTGAACATATCTCCACTTGATGGAACATGAACATATCTCCACTTGATGGATTGTTTTCAAATATACAAGAGATACGATGAGAAACATTTGAAGGTCGTTGACGATCTCACTTTTCTAAACCTATCTTCAGTTTTTAATCGTTACGTAAAACTGACGACTTTTTCCATATATTTTGTATGCTCTAGTTTCAATTCGTTCCCACGTTGTTAAAAAAAATGATTTTAAAAACCGACGATTGTCAATGACGCGTTTTTATTGTTATCTCGAATAATTCGTTCGGTTTTCAGATTCCCGATGGACCGTTTGAGCTAGAGGGTATCCGGCGCCAAACGTTGCGAAAAAATTTCATCATTTGTCGGCGGCCATGTTTTTGTTGTTTTTCTGTATTTTCTGGTGATTTTTTAAAAGCTCACAATATATGTACCTTCGTGTTTAAAAAAATGCGTTTTTTTTCACCAACCGTTTCCCACAAAATTAATCGGAATTTGGCCATTTTTTCGGGCCTCTAGATAGATGTAGCCCCTTGAACAGTCGGGTTCGTGAAAGGAATACCTGAAACTCTTGCTAAGTCGAGTTGAGAAAGCGGCCTAAATCTATCCGACTCCTAGCAGCCGGTTGGTCTAGTAACTTTTCTCATTCCGTTCGGACTCCCGTATTCTAGACCCGTGTTCTAGCCGCTAATCCCACTCTCCACTCTCCGCCATTCTCTATGACCCACGTATATATATGTTGCGACACCAAAGAGCGCACGCGTGCCGGAGGAAAAAGAATCCTCCGTTTCACGAGATCGGATCGTGAAGCTGAAAATTCGGAAACTGCCCTCGGGAATTAAGGAAATATACGTAAAAATGCGTGTGCGCCGAGGTTAGGAACATTTTTTATCGCGAAACAAAGTATCGTTAGTCGTTTTTCGATAGAAGTCCAATCTTATATTTTGTATGTGTGCGCGCGTGTGTGTGTCGCGTGTGTGATGCGCGCGGGTCGAGTAGTGTGTGCAAACGAATATTGTACATTTCTGCTTACCGATGTGATATTCGATAAATAAAACCGTAGGCTAAGCAATCCAAACGTTTCAGTCATAGTCGGCTGATGGAACGTGAAATTAAAGGGTAATCGGGAAACAGTAAGCGTTGTAACGTTTTTAAAATAAAGAAATAAAAAAATCTCGCGTACGCAATCACGCCGAAAATGAATTTAGACGTAAAGTATTTATCGCAGGAGCACCTGACGGGCTTCGAAAACTATAAGGTACGTTGATATCATCGCTGCTGTTATATATCCTCGGATTAAATTTTCATAACGTTTTATCGATTACGTCGTTTTCTTTATTGGATCCAATCGTCATGACTTACACGCGCGCCATTATCCAATATTTGACATCCGCTTGTTCCCCTACTGAAGAAACGAATATGTATATATATATAATGACAACCCTTTAAATATGTCGGGTGTTCCTTACATATGACTTACATTGATCACAAATATGATAATCAATATTATTAACAATATATATATATATATATTTTGAACTTAATTATAGTTTATTTTAATCATTTTGAGAGTAAAATTACTTTAAAAAAGCTCCTTTTTAAAATAGGTGTTAATATACATTTTTTTCGTAATTAAAATATTTTTTCCTAGTATGAAAATTACAATAGTACTACTAGTATGGTTTTTTTTGTGCTTTTCACTTGGCCTGTACACACGCTGCGCTGTGCCCAAGCAAATCAGCTTACTAGAGACTTATTTTTCTTTCCACGTTTTCTTAGCTAGTTGTGCCAGAAATGAAGGAGTTCTATGGATTCAAAGTATTTGTCGCAAATTACCGCTGATTGAAATTGTTTATAGCTTAAGTAGCTCAAGAATAAGAAAGTTCGAGGGAAAAGTGCGAATCAGAGTCAACAAGAAGTAAAAAGGATACAGAAGATAAGATGTAATGGAAATGTAGTAATAGAAAAAAAGAGAGTTATGGAAACCAAAGACAAGATTATATTTAGACTTAAGCGTAGGATAAGAGAGGATAAGAGGAAAGTATGTAACCACTGTAATTTGTGGAACATTCTCAAGCCCGAGAGGCAAGCAATGGCTGAATTAATCTTATACTGATACTTAATATTCTAATTGAAATGTACAGTAGTCATAATATTATTTTTATTCCGTGTATATCTTTTTTAGGCGTGTTTACATAAGTGCCTCTTCCTTTTTATTTCCATCAATTACTTTACATCTGTTTTCTTATATCTGTCCTAGCCGCTAGTCTCTCAGATTCTTTGATGTAATCGCATAGTTTCTTCGCCAGTTGCATTTTTGGCTGCGCTTCTATTTTCCGGTCATATTCTCACTTCCTGCTATTTTCCAACCTTTGCTCAGGTGCGTTTACTATTTTTTGGTTTAGTTTTCCCTCAACTTCCATACACTCGAAAATTTACAATCGCCAGCTTGCATACTCTATATTTGGCATCTAAATACCCTTTTTGCCCATCTTTCCTGTACTTCCATACCTTATCCATGCCCACATTTCTTTTAATTCTTCGCTAATCTACTCATTCTCCTGATATTTTTCCATGCGTATATCTGTTTGCCTATGTTCATAGTCCTAGCAGTATATCGAAGGAGTACAACTTCTTGTTCAGTTTCAATGTTTAAACCACTCTATTTTTATTTCCATCTGATACCATTGTCATGTATATATTCGTATACTCGTATTCATTAACTCCAACGTATAGTGTTGCCGCTTTTTACATGTCCATCCTCAATACTAGAACTTATCTCTTATTGTGTTATCACCTATTATATTACGTTGCATTTTTTTACATCCCATTGCTCGTCTTTCCTTTTTGTCTACCTTCTCCATCCAATTTTGTTTGTTTTCGTTTCTATTTTCCGTAGATTAAAGTGGAATGCATATTATCATAAATCATAAATACGTATGAGGACGGCATTATTCATATATATAAATGTATACATAAATAAAAAAGAAATATGTGTGTGTGTGTGTATATATCTGTGTGTGGCTATGTTTCATGACTAGCAAAAATATTGGCATACTTCAGTGTACAATTATATATGACATTGCATGCGGATGGAGACAGATATTTACCATATGGAATAAGTGCTTATGATGCACTTCCTGACCATACACGGCAATTATACAAAATGATTACCCGAAGAACGTTTTGTATACTTACATTGGCCATTTTTCAATATCAAAGTCATTTAAATTTTAACAACATGTAGATGCCTAATAAAAAAAAGGCGTCGGAGCCAAATGATGGCGAAATAATGCTAAAAATATACCAGGTGGCTGACTCGTCTGTGTGACATTGCGCAAATGCGCTACAATAAGATAGAACGTTGATGTTGTCTTAGCATCGTAAAAAAAGCGCAATGCAAAAATTCTCAAATGCAAGAAATCATGTCCTGTAATTAGATGGAATTTTCAGAATTTCAGATTCGTCCTCACCCACATTTTCAGAGTTTCAGATTTATCCTGCCCACATATTTCGCGAATCTGAGAAAGGCTTGAATCTGAAAAACTAGCCCTAGAATTACCTACAATTTAGCTTCAGTCACTTTGAAAGACTAGACTTCTCTGTTTAAAAAACCAGATTTTCAGATTTATCCTCGCCCACACCTTTCTAAAATCTCAGAGAGGTTGGAATCTGAGAAACTAGCAGGAAGGCCTCAAAGGAAAGCAACACCTCATCGGTGCTGCATCCATTTTTTTAGTCATAAATACCCGAAAAATCTTGGAAGATCCGAAGTAATCCCAACGAACTTGAAATAAGAAAATAAATGGCGCAAAATGGTAATTTAAGATGCATATCAACGATCAACAGTTTATATTGGCTAGACAAGATTCTGGATGATGAAGAAAGCGAAGGAATGAAAATGTTAAGAAGAATTTTCGTTTCATTTCGACGTTGCAAACTTCGACATTGTTAATGTAAACGTAGCGCTAGAATGCTCCTGTAACACTAGTAGGAAATGATGTTGAAACGCAGTGTTGGAATGTTTCTATAGTACCAGATTGGAATAATACTATAACATACCGCTAAAATATTTCACAGTACTGCAATATCGTCACCCCCGGGTGCAAAGGTTATACCAATAGTGCATGATGTTGAAATTAGCATAGAATCGGACTGCAACGAAAATTAATTCTTTTCAACATTTTTTTTTGTCCCTTTTGGCTTGCGCAAATCCAGGGTCACGCATTATTGACTCAGAAATTTCCAATTTTTCAGATTTTCCGTAGAGCAAATGATCCGGATTAGGGTAAAATTACGAACACTTTGTTTTCATGAAATATATATTTTTTTGAGCTCAAGATCACAAGTTATGTGTCGTTTCAGGCTTACTAGTATTTTTAAACATTACAAACTATACGGGAAAAATCATATGCGTAGAAACGGCAATCAATCATTTTTGTGAAAAAAAAAACATAACATTTTGAACGGATTTGAAAAAACAACGGAAATTCTCAATTCGATCTTTCTATTGAAAAATTATGTCGAAGGAGATAACGTTATTTAAAAAGAATCAAATATATGGAATTGTTAAAAATTGAAATAAAATGTTTTAAAACTCAAATTCGAAAAATGATTTGAACATTGTAAAGTAAAAATAATACATTAAAAGCAAATACAGAACCTGTTCTTTATTATAAACAGTAATTTCTATGGCGGCGGCAATAAATAACAAATAAATACAAACACTTATCCATAATAATAATGATGTGGTTGTGTATCGACAGATCGAATGCAAATGCATAGAGCTTTATAGAAAATTAGTTTACGTTTTTCCAAATGTTCAATGTTTGAAACTGACATAACTTTTTTCTTGCACATAATGAAGAATAATTAATTTTTTTTAAATATACAAAAATATGTTTTTTTATACTTATCGGTTTTTATGTCAAGTCGGTTTCGTTTTTCGTAATTCTTGCAAAAAATAAATTTTCAGAAAATTCCAGAGAATTTTTAAAATCCCCTGATTATTTCAGGAGGAAAGAAATTTCCTGAGCATTTCCGGTTTTCCGTGCTTTCCATATACGTAGCAACCTTGAAACCACTCAAACGTATTCCCGTATCCTCATTAGACATTCAGGACCTCAATTTGCAAAAAAGGGCTTTGTTCATTAAACAATTAAACGAACGAAAAATTAACCAAAAAAAACATCGTTGGCGTCCAACTATGTAAGCTTTAAGGCCTTAGGCCGCAGTAGCGGGTATAAAATCATGTGCGAATTTAACAATTTGTTTTCGTATGAAAAAATGATTCACCCATAAAATTAATTACACATCTATTTAGTATGAATATCAAGCTGTTGGAATTTTTTTTTTATGTACCAAATGGCCGACAACTCGAAACTTCTCGAAACAGCTTTTTTCCCATTGGCGTAACAAATAACTTCGACAATTTTCACCTGATTTACTTCAAATTTAAAAGTTTTGTTCCTAATTGCATTTTGCAGATAAGTACGTACGGATTTTCTGATTAATCGAAAACTTTTCCTTTTATGAGCAGTCATAACGAAATTTTTCACTGAAAATTAATTTCTTAAGTTCAAATACCTGCAACTTTTGAATAAACTAATATTTTTTAAATTCCGTACGTACTTCTGTAGGCATTCTAATGTAGATTGACGAGAATTCTTGTTTTTTGTTCTGGGTAAAAAATTGTGGATGCTAAATGTCACGCCGCGGAGCGCCTAAAAGAAAAGACAGCAAAAGAAAACATTAGTAGTCGGCCATTTTGTACATCGAAAAAAGAATATATATTTTCTAACAGCTTGATATTCATACCAAATAGATGTGTAATTAATTTTATGAGTGAATCACTTTTTGATACGAAAAAAAATTTGTTAAATTCGCACATGATTTTATATCCGTTGCTGTGGCTTAATGTCATTTTAGTGGCTGTTAGTTTATCACGATTTTCTAACATTGAGTAGCGATGGCGATAACAATGCAGAGATAGGAACAGAGGATACAATAGAAGAAAAGGGTGCGTAGATTTGTATTGTGCCTGAATTCGTAAAAAATAAATTCTTCGTGGTCGATAAAAATACGAATGAACGATAAAAAAGGAGACACGTCGATAAGAATAGCCATGTTTTTTGTTTACAGTACAGCTCAATGGACACCAGCCCCTTGAGCATTTACATAATGCACCCATTTTGGAACAGAGTCGTTCAGGTATATAATCGCATCGCTCATACTATCGCACTACACAATACGTTGATAATTTCTCCACGACGTACGTAACACTTCGTTCAACGATTTACAGTACTGTCCAAAATGGGTGGCCCCCAATGTACTGACTTTTTCTGGATTTCTCTTCACCGTCGTCAATTTCTTGATGTTCGCCAGCTACGATTACTATTTTTATGCGTCGAGCGACGATCGATCGGAGTATCCACCCATACCCAGATGGGTCTTTGCGATGGCTGCCTTCAACATATTCATGGCTTATACCCTTGGTAAGCAGATTGGTCTCACGACTGTTGGCAGATTGAAAAATGAGCTTGAACTCTTTCAATGGCAGTGTGAAGAGTTAACTGTTTTGTAAATTGCAACCTGGTATTTTCCGTCACACCTGAATACCTGGTCATCGGTACGCCATGTTTCAACAATGCACACAGATGCTTAGGAGTTGAAGAAAAATGACCTTGAGGTATCTTCTCACTCTAGACGCTAAAAAAGGCTATTTTCATGAATTTTTTTGATAGATTTATATTACAGATATTAATATAAAAGTTTTTACACTTAATAAATTCACTTTCGAAATGCATAAAAATAAATGTTAATTAATTTAAGTCACTATTTATAGACGAAAATGGTAGTTGAAAAATGTCCCAAAAAAATTGTAGGCCTGCGCTGTTGATGAAATCTCGGGGATGGATCATCCGAAACAAAAAAAATCAAACGCTTTTGGATATTCGCAAAAATAACAAAATGGCGGACATTTTTCGAAAAAACAAAAAAGACGTGTTTTTTTTTCACCGTTTTGGGCAGAAAAAAATAGTAAATATCAAAATTTAAAAAAACCTCGACATGCGCTATAGCTATAGTTGTAAAGAATATGTGGTTAAAATTTTATAAGGATCGGTTCAGTAGTTTCGAAAATTTTATCAACAAGCCGTCGAAAAACGTCGTTTCGAGAAAAAAGCGTTGCAAATTTGTTTGAGTTGCATAAACACATACAATGTTTCTTTTAATGTATTTCGAAAGTGTATTTATTAAGTGTAACAACTTTTATATCAATATCTATAATGTAAACGTATCAAAAAAATTCATGATAATAGCCTTTTTAGCGTCTAAAGTGAGAAGACCCCTCAAGGAACTTCATCCGATGATCGAATTAACAAACAGATATTGATAAAAAAAAATTCGAGTTCACTTATGAGTATCTAAAAAGTCTCCTGTTCAAATTTCAAACTCTCCGGATACCTTGTTTGTGAGCAATTAATAAATAACATTTTTCTTAATTAACATGGTCTCTTATGGATTGTCGTGTTTTTCCCGTCTATGAACGTGAAAAAATTTGCAAGCATTGACAAACAGTTTCGAAAGAAACTTTTATAATGGATGAAAAAAATATCCAAAGAACGTTTGGACAGCTTTCTAAAATCCATTGGATACTTGTGAACTTCGGAATAAATTAATTTGTCTCGAAAAATGGTGATTTTTTGGAGGTTAACCTCCATATTACTCCAGTCGCATATTATGATGGCAACGTCGCACCCGCGCGCTTTTTGAAATCAACACTAATACTTTCCGAACGATGCAATGTCCACTGCACTTCTACAGCGAATTATACAGAAGTGACTGGAAATGTAATGACTAAATCGGCTTAAAGAATAAAATCAAGTAAATTAATCACAAATAAAATCATTGTAGTTATAAAAAAAAGGATACGAAATAATAACACATAAAAAATTAATTTCGACATTGATTGAGAAAAAAATTGATTTTGTTTGGCTTTCCGGAAAAACGCATTCTTTTTTGAATTTTCTTCCATGGTCGAAAAAGAGATAGACGATGAACGATGGACGCGAGTGAAAAATTTCTAGCACGTGGCAACTGTACAGGATACGCGGTCGCGCTTGGCTGCAGCGTTGCCAAACTTATTGAACGGACTACGCTAGTCGTAATAATTTTTCTTTTGACTAACTCGGCACCTGATGAGCTTCCTTAAGGCGTTACCCCCACTTGTAGCGCAAAAAAGGCCTTTTTCATGAATTTTTTTAAAGAAAACTACAAAACTTTTTTAACCGATCAATATACCATCTTAAAGAACACATCTTGAAGAACTTTCAGTAATTTTTTTATTGAAAAATATTACATTGTTTAGTGGCAAATGGCCGTCAATGAAATAATGTTTTTATATACACGGTTTGCGGTGACCAACATTGCGGCGAAGTGGATCATCTGAAAAAAACATGCGGATGGATTTAGTCAAATATAAGTATAAACTAGTCTTTAATCGAAGGATTTTTAAAAATATTCATTTTTCACAAAATGGCGGACAGTCAAAGTTAGTGGTTCGATTTTAACGAAAAAAAACGGCCGTTTTTTGGCTATAAAACGGCCATTTTTTTTCGAAAAAAAAAATCGAACGATTAACGACTACATTTTTATGTATTAAATAAGCCTGCAAAATTTCAAGAAGATCGGTTCATTAGTGTTCGAGTAATCTTGGTCACCGACTTCAGAAATGCCATTTTGAGAAAAACGCGTTTAAAGTTTCAATTTCAGTTCTTCAATTCACGGATTCTTCTCTTTGAACGCTCATATCTCAGTCAATTTTGTTCGGATCGACTTGAAATTTTCAGGACATATTTTCAGATACTTATACTTCGAAAAAATGCAATAAAAAAATCGATTTTTTCAAAATCGCAAGTAGGGGTAACCCCTTGAGCACCGGTATAATAATAACGAGTTCGATCAATCCAGCGTCGTTGTGGCATTCAATTGTGTTCGGGTTTGCGGTTATTTTGTGATCGAACAATCGAACGTTGATTTCAGACGGTATCGATGGAAAGCAGGCGAGAAGAACCCAAACTTCCGGCCCGCTGGGAGAATTATTCGATCATGGTCTCGACAGTTGGACCGCCATGCTGATAACCGTATGCATGTACTCCGTATTGGGTAGAACCGATCACAGCGTTTCTCCCCTCAGAATGTACTTCATACTCTGGAACGTTTTCATCAATTTTTATCTCAGTCATTGGGAGAAGTACAACACGGGGGTGCTCTTTTTGCCTTGGGGCTACGACGCCTCAATGCTGGTGAGTGACTCGGGAAAAAGGCGGTAACGATTCACAGCGTATGACACTCTCGCTTTTTTTTTTTTCACGCCCAACGGAATGTCCGTTTCCTCAAGAGCTTGCAGAATTTTGAACGACAAAATCATGGCAGTAATGAAATGAGTCAAGAAATTTTTTTCGCTACGTTTGACGGTGGACACTCTCCAGTTCAAACGGTCCGTCCGAAATCTGTAAACCAAACGGGTTATTCGAGTTAACAATAAAATACGAGCCGTTGACGATCGTCGATTTTCAAAATCATTTTTTCAAACAACAACAACTTAACTGCGTGTTTTCCGAGGGAAACTCCCAATGGATGCGTTTACAAAAGCGTTTTTTCCCTCTCTTATGTTAAACAGCGATGGCGAGTGAGCTTTCAAAAAAAAATATCTTGTCTCACCTACAGGCGACTATCATCGTGTTCATACTGACGAGTATAGGTGGCTACGAGGCATGGAAGTTCGAGCTACCCGGTGGTGTTTCGGTGGGAATTATGTTCGAAATGCTGCTCTACGTAAGCGCTCTAGTCTCCAATTTACCTGTCGTACTATGGAATATTTACAAGTGAGTATTACCTCGAACCGAACGACCCAAAGAGATATTCGTTTTTGTCGCGTGGAAATCTAACGATGATGAATCGATTGAATAACGGTGATTTTGTCCACTAAGATCTTACAGAGACAAAACTGGAAAGAATAGAACTCTTCCGGAAGCCCTCAGGCCTTTAGTGCCTCTAGCTTTACTCATGGCCATCGCGACTTTCTGGGTGACCCATTCGCAGATCGACATACTCGAGAAAGATCCGAGAATTATTTATTTTGCCATCGGAACGATATTCTCCAATATATGCGTAAGTTCGGCCGTATATGTACGATAAAAAAAAAACCACAAACGATCGTATTGATCGGTTATTGAAAAGTAAGGCATATATTATTGTTAAGGTTGTAAGTGTTGTTATTAAGCCTCGCACAATTGGCACCATGGCGATAAAAAGTCAATGCATTATCATTCCGTTTGTTCTGAGCCTGTAAAATGTGGGATATATTCACTAGTCCGTTGAATAATTGTAAGACTTTAAAATCTGCAGTCGTTTTGCGCGCGTTCTTATGGGAGGAGTTGTACTTTTGGATATGATGAGAAAAAACGTAATGGAAAAATTATAAAGCATGTTTTAGACTTTGGTTGTGGTAATTTACGTATGGGAGAAATGTTTGGAGGAATTCCACGATCATTGACTACACGATAGTAGTCTAATTTATTGTAACGTATGAAATTCTGATTACATTAGAACCCCGACTATCCGAAATTTCGGTTGTCCGAGGGCTTCGGCGCCTCATCCGAACTCAATGATGGTCTTTTTTTCTCAGCCAAGGTATTGCCATAGGGTAACCCCTTTTTTTTCTCGAACGAAGCTGTTTTCCAACACTTCGAGAGAAACGAACTCGACACTCAGCGGCCAAGAAACGTGCAGCTACCATGAGACAGCCAAAAATTGATTATTGAAAGCTGCAATTGTTATTCAACTGTATAAGCAGTGGTGGTATAAAATTGAAAGTTTATTCATTGTTAATTGCTGTCGATAGGAATTCAGGGTCGTTGAATTAATAAAAATAATTTTCGATACTATTTACCAGGTGTAGAAGTATGAAACCGGATCTTTTTTGTAAAAATTACACGTCTGTTGTTTGAAAATGATTAAAAAAACTAATGGAGCCGGCTTTCTGCGTGACATTCAATTGATCCGCGAGTCCTTGTTGACTTTGAGTATCATCTTCATCCAATAAGGCTTGCAATTCGTTGTCTGCGAACTTTTTCGGTGGTTTCCCACGCTCTTCGGTTCTCACGTAAAAATCACCACGTAAGCTTCGACAAGCGTTCGATGCGATTCTGCAGCAGTTTTCTTCAAATGATAACAGAAAACCGTAGGCACAACACTCGACGTGTTTAAGGTTATAGAAAAATATACCGGTATGGGGAACTTGGGTTGTTGCGTGTCGACAATCTTCGTCAGCTGTTAGAGGGAGATGATGGCGCTGCAGAAGCGGTCTTGCGGTCCCTAAACTGATGGCTAGCACCATCTATAGGGAAATTCCGGTTTCATACGTCTACAGCTGGTATATT
Source organism: Ophion costatus (assembly GCA_951751655.1). NCBI lineage: Eukaryota > Metazoa > Arthropoda > Insecta > Hymenoptera > Ichneumonidae > Ophion > Ophion costatus. Next base: position 4,123,934 of record OX632363.1, read on the forward strand.
ATGCGAGTTGATTTTCCCGGAGGTCCGAGATTTATTTTCGATTATCCGAATTTTTCGTTATCCAAACGACGTCCGGTCCCAATTAGTTCGGATCATCGAGGTTCTACTGTACTTTCTCGTTCGCGCATTGCGGAAATGTGTAGCAATGCGGTAGGCAATTGAGTGGCTCGTAAATAGCGCGAGTCACGCGACGTGGCATAATTACCATTGAGAGTTTTTTTCCCCGGTACAGCAAAATATTACAGACACATTCGTTAAGGCGTTAGGCGACTGTAACGACTAACTAATCTAGTCATTAGGAAAAAAATTAATTTTCAAAGAATAAGTAAGATGATTGAAAAATCGTTTGGACATTTATTTGTATGTACGTTAAAAAAGTTGGGTACCAAATTTCGTCAAATAATATTAATAATTGAAGAAGTTATAAACTATCGCGTGAAAGATCTTTGAACGTGAGGGCTTATCAGTGTACTTGACTTTGGCCACCCGCTTGATCCGAGACAAAGAAAACGAGTTTTTTTTTTCTTGAAATAGATCATTTTGGCTAAGACTTTGGAAAAACGACTAAAAACAAAACGTTAAAGGGCTACATCTACCTTGAGGCCCGAAAAAAATGGCCAAATTCTGATTCCTTTTTTGGGAAATGGTTGGTAAAAAAAAGGCATTTTTTTTTACACAAATTTTTAACCCTTCCTCGACACACTTATATTTCGCCACGAATTTGACACACTGGGTCAATTTGATCCGGATAGTACCTCGTCCACCTGCCCCTAAAAACCCAACGGTCGGTTTTTATTGAAAAACAACCCGGTATACACTTTGAACATTCTTAATATGTCTGCGCAATTAAAATTCGGAAAGTATAAAATTGAATTGTCGTAAAAAAATTAATGAAAACTTTCAATTTTGGGAAGATGAGCATATTATTTCAGATTCCCAAAAAAAAACCGGAATTTGGCAATTTTTTCAGGCCTCGTCGTTTCGAAAAACATAAATTCGCGAAAAACGCGTTCAAAGTTTTAGCAGCAGTTCTGTCGTTGTAATAAGTTTACCTTCAATCTGCGATTTCTGCACCATACGTTCGACGTTCTTCTTCAATTTGCGATGCCTCAAGCGACGAACGAGTGTTCGTCGTTATCACAGTGGCCTAACCCCTTAATCAAAACACTTCAACTGAGAAATTCAAAGTCTACTCATTATGCCACGTACAACGGATTTTATTTTACATTCCGGACATACCATTGAGAATCTTAAAACTGGTCTACGTTTCGCTGTTTGATTTTTTTACCAAGTCGCCTATATGCGACCAAATAAAAGCTCGGGCCGCTCAATATTTAGACATATAATTTTTAATTTACATAAATCCATTTACATATCAACTGTATTTAATTTACTGTAAAGCAACTTTAGATTTCTTAAATAAAAATCCTGGAACTGAGTATAAACGTGAGATAATAATTTTTCTGTTACTATCTTGCCAAATAAAATACGGTTAATCAAGTTGTATTGTTAGAATTTATTAAACATTTAAAAAGTTGAGCGGCCCAAGCTTTCATTTGTACTGACATATAGGCGACTTGGTTAAAAAAAAATAATTTTCTCCTTTTTAGTACATCGAATCAGAGTTTGTTTAGCAACAACATTTTTTTGACATACTTTATATTTGCTTGTCCACAGTGTCGATTGATCGTATCGCAAATGAGCAACACCAGGTGTGAAATTTTTCCATGGATATTGTTGCCGGTCGTCGGAGGAGCAATCTTCTCGCACATCTTGCCAAGTTATGATCTTCAAACAATATATTTCGTGGCTGTTCTCGCTCTGGCCGCTCACATACACTACGGAACGTGTGTGGTAAGACCTAAATCTTATAAAAATAAAGACTATACCGTTCACGACGAAGTAGAGTGAACAGTCTGCATGACCTGCGGCATTTGCAGCCAAACGTTTGTTTTGATACGAATTTCAGTTCTTTGCGATTGTACGAAAACTTCAACAACTTCAAACGAGAAATGCGCATTCATTTTTTAAATATTAGGTAATGCCAGAAAGTGATTAACGAATAATTTGGATAAATAATTATCGACCGATCAGTAAAAAAATTCTTTATGTGAAAGTGGATACTTGATTTTTACGAATACTTGTGATTTTTTTCCATTGTTTTCTTTTTTCCGTTACCTCTTTAGAGATTGATTGAAAAATGTATTTTATAAAACTGTTCGGTCAATGAATTGGAAAGCTCTCAAGGATAATGTGCAACATTTTTACTTTTTATTTCAAACGCTTTTATTTTTCGGTTTTTCATAATTTAAAAATGTACACAGTCATTGCCGTCAGGAATCTCTTTTACTGATATGTTGAACGAAGATTTGTTCAAGGGAGGACACCACTAAGTGCCCATTTTCGTCTGTTTTCTTTGGATTTTGTTTTTTTAAAGAAAGGAATAAAATACATCGTTAAAAGAATTTTTAGGCTAGCCTTGTATAAAGCCGAAAAGGCTGTGCAAGCAAAACTAAAAATAAAACATATTCAGGCTTTATTAGGTATTGTATTGAAGTGTGTGAAGAAGAATGTATTCGTCAAAATAATACAAATTGGCGGCGCACGAGTCGCTATAGGACTACTGGGTTTCAGCTAACCTCTTCCGCAACACTCAGTAGAGATGTCGTGAAAATAATCCTAGAACTAAGAGTGAAATATTCTCGTTCATTGTATTAGTTTTAGCAGTCAAGTACGGGGGAAATAAAAAATAATGAAAAAAGGAGGCGAGTTTGAAAAGTTCGTTTTTTCGACCATAATTTTCATATAAAAAGTGATATTAGGTGTTGGAATTAATTCGTAGCGTTTTACAAGAGATGGCGTAGGTAGAAGGTATTTCGTTGTTACCGACAGTAATGTATTCATCGTGAAGCAGCTAGCATTGAATGCCATTTGCTGTACATAACCTCTTTTTACTTTAATATGAACAAAAGTGCTGCTGAAGGTCACGGTAGTTTAGTGGAAGTGTATGGTGAACATGCTCTAGCTGAGCAAAAATGGCTCGATTCGTGGATTGCATCTAAATACGAGACGTTCTTCCGACACGGTATTCGTACCTTGCCCGAAAGATGGTCAAAAGTAGTAGAAAGCGATGGGCAATACTTTCATTAATGTATTTCTTCTATTTTCATTTAAAATAAATATTTGTTTGTCATCAAAAAAACGCTACGAATTAATTCCGAGTCCTAATACATTTTTTTACAATTATTAAACGCTACATCTAAAATTTGTAAGTTAATTGGACGAAAATTGTTCGAGTTCTGCTGCGTGCCGATTTCAAAACCATGGTTTGGAGTAAAACGTGGTTTGAAGTTTTCGGTATCCGCTAGGAAACAAATGCACGAGTGAATTTGCAGAAGTGTGGGGGCTTCTTGAGTCGGTGGGTTACGTGATCCTCGTTGGGAACGGTTTTTACTTCAGGATCAAATTTTTGGAGGGGATTTTGCGTAGCTGGTACCCGCGTGTAGCGGCGTGGCATCGTCGAAAACTACTTCGAAACTGTTTTTACAGCTATAAACGAATATACATAATATTTTTGAAGCTTCAAAGGACTTCTTACAAGTTGTTCCGAAAAAAAACGATTTTTCGACAATTTTCCAGCGGTGTCTTCCCTCGAGTTCCGGACAACTTTGTGGCAATTTTAGGCATTCGAAATCAATGTTTATGATAACTTTAGTCCGAATTTGTTTGGATTTTTGTTGAGTCGCCGAGGACTGAAATTCTGATCAAACTTTCAGCTGTGAATACTGTGGTTGCAGCTACGAAATAGTGTATTTACGAACGAACCGTACAATCCGTGAAGTGGAAATTAGCATAACTTTTTCTTTCAGGTCCGCCAAATGTGCCATCACTTCCGCATCAACACATTCCGCATTAGGGAACACTCCGAATGACTACTTGCCGACGATGCATGCTAAGAATGAAGGGAAAATGAATATCGACAACCAATTACGAAGAAAAAAAAATTAAGATAGACAACGGGGGAACAAGAAATCCGACGCTCGTGAATTAATTTATATGAGGCAATTGCCGACGTAATACCCATACGCTCTTAACAAAATTTATGAAAATCGTTGATTTTCTTTTAGTTGATAAAATAAGGAAAAATACCGACGCTCGTGACAGAGGCGTGTTCGCATCGTTCGAATGAAAAATCGATCAAAGTGATTATCAATTTCATTGATTGATGTCTTTCACACTATCATATTTATATCAGTTCATCTATAACGTCGACATTTTTTTTTATTCGAACGACTGTACGGTTCCGGAAGTTCGCCTTTCACCAGGCACGCGAAGCTTCAATTGGCCACTTCCGGTTAGCTCGAAGAACGACTCGTCTCGTTCACAAGCAAAACTTATTCACGATCGTTCCGTTCCCATCTCGCAGACTATGGGTTTGATTTATTTATTCACCTAGCGTTTCCATTTGTGCGACAAAAACTTATTTCGACGAATTTCATTTCGAATTTTGTTCTCTATTACGCCAAAGTTACCATTAACAATGTTCAACGCGTTTTGTTACGTTGTTCTTTTTGAACTAGTCCGTTATCCCTTCTTGTACGGGTAAAGATTGACTTTTTTTTACTGCCAGTTCTTCATTTGGTTTTTCACTCGTGTCACAAGACTGTAAGGCACGCCCTTCGTTTTTTTTATCGTGCATCGTCCCTCGGACGGCACCATTTTATAGTGAAAATATATTGTTCTTTGTAACGTGCACCTGCGATTAAACACATGCGTGACTGTTGGAGATGAACGATTGGGTTTGTGCGTGATAATGGCTCAAGTCAAAGCAATGGGCGATTTAAGAAACGCTGACTTTCTATTTCGTATCTTCGGACGTTGCTATTTAACGGCCATGATTGCGCACTCGCGGTAACCTTAACTCGAGTAAACTAGTCGCTAAGCTGTAACTTACGAACCATATTGATTTAGCACATAGAGCAAAGCGTTATTGGCAATCGCGCCACGTTCAATACAATTCGTTGGACGGATGGGCGTGAGAGAAAGGACGAGAAAGAAAAGCGGGCAAAACGCAAACGTATCGCAGATCGCGACGATACTTTATTTGTAAGGTGAAGCGATAAACTTATGAAAATATTGGTCGGCACGCATTTAATTGTAAGCCAAAGTAAATGCGAATGACAGGAGCCTTTTAACGTCGAAAACGTTGTTGGCTCGTATTTCCGCATCCAATGTTGTCCGCGTATATACGGTCGCGAGGTTGACGGGCGACCGGTCAATATGAGCTGTCGATTATTATTGTAGAAGATGCAAATGGAAAAACAGTTTGATATTCCATTTTTTTTCTTCATATTTTGCCAGTCGGAATATTCGATAAACGCGTTCGATTTATTGAAATATTTATGCAATCGGTCTATTCTAAATTGCGCGTAAATAATATTGAATATTAAATACAGGATGTAAGTTACTCTATGGTACTACAGAATTAATTCGATATAACGTGGATATTCTCGTTGATAAAAAAGAAACACTGAATTTCCTACATATACGGGCGAACATAATTGCTTGGATAATTTGTACCGTACAATATTGATAAAACCGCAACTGGACTTTCTTTCTCAAATCATCAGTTGTGTGTACTCGTTCGTGTTCAAAACTGGCAAATTGATTCACGGGTAACGCCACCATGTTCGACTCCAAACCTGTATGGGGATTTCGGAGTTGCTTTTTAAAAAAGCTCACGAACTATCAAGTTCGAGTAATGAAAATTTATCGTTGTTTCCTCAAAATATACGCAAATAGGAGAGCGGCCAATTTTTGGAAGCTTCTTCCATATAAGATAGCGATACACCGGCAGTTCGTACAAAAACATACTTTTTCCTGGATCCGTCCACAGTGGACTTCCAATTTTCAAGGTTAAAACTGGCGCAAAATAAAACGTTTTTTAACGTAGATACAAAACAGTAGATAGTTACCAAGGATTTTCAAAACATTTCGGTTTTTCCAAATATTGACGCACACTTGCATGTTTTGGAATTTTTTAGATGCAAATTTTTATTCCAAAATATTTGTGAATATTTGGCGATGATCTTTGGTACCGCTCTAATATTTTTTGTCCACATTACGAAACTCTTCGGTAGTGCTCCAAGTTCAACTCTAAAAAGTGGAAAAATTGTGCCGGAAACGCTTCAACGTAAAATATCGTAACGAAAAATTGTTGGAAAATGTTCCTATATAATTCTGTGTGTAGATTTTGAGGAATCGATTTATCGGGTATTTAAGAATTCATGTTTTAAAATTAAGTTGAACGTCTCCGTATCAGTTTTCGGCTTAACATCGTAAAGCCCAAAATATTGGAAATTTCAGTGTTATAATTGAACGTATTGGAAATTGTCACATTTCAATTATCTTCGATTAGAATTAATTAAAAATGTGGAAACCGGCAATTTTTCCATGCCGTTTCAACGAGACACGTTCGTGAGATGTCAATTGGATGTCCGGTTAAATGTTGACAATCCTCCGGTATTGCTATGATCGATGGCTGCATATTCTCAATGGACGGCAAGCCGCTGGGCTTTTCAAATTGTGGCGAATTCATATGGCGAGAATGAACGATGAACGTGCTTTTGACGATCAATTAACCACGATTGTAGGAAGAGAAAAAAATCAGCGTTGCGACGCATATGGGTCAAAAGACACGCTGCAACTAAAAAGATGTACAAACTAGTCCCAAAAAACAAAAACTGAAATCTCTATAAACGATGTACAATATATTCTTAAAATGTATATGGCTCAAAACAAATTGTGTATATATAAATATAAAAAAGTCCACCGATGATGAACGCTCGTCCAGAATCTTACGGAGCAGTTGTGACAGGATAAATGTACATTGTTCATCGGAGAGAAAGAAAACTGGACTTAGGCCTATCGTAAAAACAAGTGTTACCAAATTATGTAAACCGCAAGATATTATTTCTCATTAAATTGCGTATTTTCCTTGTAATGAATTTTTGCGCTGTATAGGCATCGAGCGAAGTTTCCTTCGAATACTTATTCCAATAAAAGAATACATAGGAAACTTTTGATAATTCATATTTTTGGGTGTACCCCTATAAATCCGTTTACATGCCTATATTCACAAAAAAAGCTGGACAGTCGTCTAGTATCGCGTGAAATAAAATCAACGGCGTTGAGCACGATGGTGTTAATATATATTTGCATGACTATTTTTAATGTACAAATCATGATTCGCCATGTTTTTTCTTGGCAGCGAACGCTTTAGCTTTTATTTCATCTCTTTCCTCAGGAAGCGGGAGGTAAGGTTTAATACCAGCCGTACGTCGGTCGTTCATCACTGTGGTCTAAAAATAAAGTTACAATGTTAAGGCCATTTTTTTTTAACGACAATTCAACGGTACTGCTATGTTCGAATATAAATGTTGTTCAATTAAAGTTCAACTCCCAGGTTTCTGCACTCTACACTCTTTTGAGGAGAAAAACTAATATCTGGGCAAAATAATTTCGGTTCTTATAACTTTGATGAAAAAGAAAAAATAATTTTGAATAAAAAATATGTTTTTTTCGGTAAATTCAGCAACAAATTAAAGATAAACCGTTGCAGGCCTGTCGAAGCTAAATTGGAAATGACAAAATCATTGATAGCATTATTGGAGATTGAAATGATAAATATGTTCCCGAAAAAAATGATCAATGCGAAAAAATAGAAGGGAAAATGGGCCCACGATGAAACTAGTCTTCTCTATTGTCGAGGATTATTTGAAAAACAAATACAAATGTCGGTCATCTTATAAAAAAATAGTTTTCACTTTAGAAGGAAAAAACTTTGTCATTGATAATTGATAATTTTTTCATATTTTTTAACGGGAGTATGCGTCAAAATGAAAAAAAAATTGTATATTCACATTTGTCGATACCTCAATGAGTTCAGGAGTTATCGGCGTTTAAATGTTTCCAAAACTTTCGTAAACGACATTTTCTAGAAAATTATAATTCCTCAAAGATAAGATAAAAAAATAAAAAAATTGGTGTGGATATTCCTTTCATGTGGTATAATTTTACAAAAAAAATTCAGGAAAATAACTAATGGTTGGGATCACGGGTTGTATACATTGCTTTATCAACGTTTATAAGACACGTAGAGTGTTCGTGGGCCAAGGACCGTCGTCCTACAGTCCAAGATTTCGTTTATTCTCTTGTTAATTTGATTCTTTGCCTTTGAGGTAATTTGGTTATAATTACAGCATTTGCTCAGTCATAGTTCATTACTGAGGTGCTCTAGGATCTTGCCTAGGTGCCTACATCTTCAAATCGTGTGTGGTGGTGGAATGCTGACCAGGAGTAAGGTGTTTTGAATTTAGTTTGACGCAAACTCCTTTCTGACTGTCCTGACTCTGAGTAGAATTGGTGCTACTTTATGAGTTCGAAGTTTGCATGCTTGGAAGGCAACAAAAATTCTATATATTTTTATTTCTTCATTTTTATTACTATCGAAACGTTTTTCTTTTAGGTTTGGCTTATAGAATTAGAATAAGGATCTCATAAAGATCTTCAAAAATGTTGCAGTGATCTTCGTAGCCTAAATGTTGCAAAACAAAATTTGGCAACAGGAAAAAAAAACTTCTCGTTCCATCCCAACGATGAAAATTTCGAAACTGTGTTATTTTGGTTTTTCCGTGTAGCGTGCAGTTGCCGGGAAAGCGATATTAATTGTCACAAAATTTACCATTTTGCATAAGAAACTATGCTACGTTGCCCACATTTTAAAATCTTTTTTTTCCAAACATAATGTAACGCGACAATGAACTTGAACTTTTATCGAATGTGTCAGTCTCATTTCAAAATTACTGTCCCTTAACATTCATCAGCGGAACGCTCCAGTTTGAAATAATTTTTTCAGAAGTACCCTGAGTTCAACTGCACAAGGAAAACTTAGTATCTTTTGGAATTCATGGGATTTAAAATTAATTGTCATAATTGCAATTTGCATTGTATAATGAATTTTAAATTGCTATGGAATATTGCACTGCAAGTATTATTTAAAGAACGTTTCAAAAAATGTGTTGGGAAATTGGAACCTCAATTACTACAATAAAGTCTCAAATCTAACTCTGCACGGTTCGAAATAAGTTTTTAAATTAGATCATTACCCAAAACGCTCTGCATGTTTTGTAATTGACGAAGTATGCCTTGCAGGAATCCTTGTCCTCAAAATTTTCCGTCACACATTGCAACGATAGTTCTTGTTCCTGAAAGATTTTCGAGACTTGTATTCCCATTTTAGGGATCTCAGAAACCGAACGCGAGGTTTTTTTCATACCTTCATGCATGGATTGCTCAGCGGATTGTTCTGTTGCGTATTTCCAAGGTATGCACGATTTTTATTATCCCTGGGTTTCTTTGCATTTTCGTTTGATGCCATAATACCGAATCACGAAGTAATTTGGTAAACAATGGCACACATTGTTGCGAGATAATTTCGAGGTTATCGTCTGCTAGAGTTGGATTCAAGTTGACAACTCTACCGGCAATGTATAAATGTCATGGTAAATTGACCCGTGGGTAAGTAACCAAAAATAATTTGCATTCTGCTCAGTCAGATTTGCTTTACGCAAATCTGACAATCGGTAGATCATTAAAGGGTTAGGCTACTGCGAAAACGACGAACACTCGTTCGTCGCTTGAGGCAACTCAAATGATGCAGGAATCGCAGATTGAAGGTGAACTTATGCTTACAGCGATAGAACCGTTAATAAAGATCTAAGGCCGTTTTCTGGTGTGGTCAAAAAAATGGTTTTTTTTTCGTTCTTCATATTCCGCTAGTTTGGGGTCTTAAGAATGTGTCGGAAATTTTCACGTGAAATCTAGTGGGTTGATTTTCACGTGAAAGCTAGTGGGAGAAACTAGTGGGTTGATCAACTTGCAATTTCGCACATGTGTAGAGTCTATCATCTTTATAATTTCTTCATAGGCACTATTTTTCCGGATCGCAAAAAGTGAAAATTGTGCTGTCAAAATCAAAGTACTCTTTTTCAAACGACGCCATTTCGTACATTTTCCCGAAACTTTTTTATTAAGGGACCGAACGATAACCACATCCGTAACGAATAGATATAAGGAGGGGAGAAACCTTTAGGCGAGGAAAAAAATTGCTGTTTGTCATGTTTTTAAAGCGGAAATATTTTTTTTACCATTTTCAAGACTTGGGGTACGTTTAATTGCTGCTTTTGTATAATAGCTCCGTATAGCTGAAAAAAACTAATCAACCAATTCTAATAAAATTTGGTATACATCTTTTAAACCTCACTGTCCAAAACATGACCCTAAATGTTTGCAAAAATAAAAAAAGTACTTTTTATCGCAAAATGTAGCTATTTTTTTTAGCCCCACCCCCCCCCCCCCCCCCCGTACATGACGGCTACAATAAGCGGAAGCGTTCGCCGTAGCAGACAATAAAAAAAAATATAACTATCAAATACTAACACTGTAGATTTAACCGTTTCTCCAAATTGACTTTCCACAAAATCAACTTGAAAATGGGTGTCCACACTAGAATACGGCCTTAAGGGGTAAGGCCACTGTAAATTTTTTGAAAAATCGATTTTTTTTTATTGGCTATAAAAAACTATTCGCAAAACTTTAAACGCGTTTTTCTCGAAACATGGTTTTTCAAAATGGCACGCAGCATAACTCGAACAATTTTCATTTTTTTTACTTGAAATTTTAACCAGATGTGAACATTTACATTATCTTGAGAATGTCGATCGGAATTTTCAAGAACTTTATTTATTGATTTTTTATTAACAAAAACTTGCCGTTTTTTTCGTCAAAAATCAATTTTTTTTTTCAAACGCACGCCAAATCCACAAAAATTGATACTTTTTAAAATCCGATCGACATTCTCTAGCTATAGCCCTCTAGATTAATGGTTTTTTTTTTGTTCTAGATTCAAAAGTGCACCAGTGGTGCTGCGTGCCGCGGAGCCCTGGAAGCAAAACATGTCCCGGGAAGATAGCTGTGGAACCGCCATTTTGTTTTTTTTTACTGTAAACAAATTTTATAATAAAGTTTAATGTATGCCCGATAACACCATTAAAAGTTTTTTTTTCAAATACCTTCAATTTCGGGAGCAAAAAATTAGTGAAAAAACCTTTTTTTTTGGGCCGTTACAGTGGCCTTACCCCTTAAGAGCTCTTCTCACTCTAGACGCTAAAAAGGCTATTTTCAAGGTTTTTTGAAAGGTTCATACTATACAGGGTATATCTTAACTACTAGTTTTCCGTTCGTGAGCATATAGAGTGTCTCTTTCCAAGCAAAACGCTTTTATTTTTTTAATGTCCCGCAAAAAAAATTGGCCGATATATTCACGAGTAAAGTTCAACGGTGAGTACACAACTTTTTTAATATACATACAAGAAAACGTCCCGACAATTTTCCAATCATCTTACTTATTCTTTCCAAATGCATTTTTTTCAATTCACCCTGATTTCCGGATCGCCACAGTAGCCTAATACCTTGAATAATTAATTCAATACTCGTTATCACGAAATATATACTTTACGGGTTATTTATACTTCCTGCACTTGGAGTCATGCTATTTCCGGTCCAATTGCCGTTTTTCCATCAGACCTACTTGCCGACGATTATCAGCATATAGCAAAAATTAGGTTTATCAACTGGTCACGCTAGAAATAATGACGAGCTTTTACAGACGGATAATGCCAATGATACCAATAGTAATAACTATCTTTTATTATTTTCAGTCTGTTCAAACATGTGAGGATTCGTCCCCGGTATCGGCAGCCATGGCTTCACGATTTTCGTAAGCCCAGAATCCGTGGAACTCGATTAGAATGCTGACCATCGTATCGCCCTGACCACTGTTGAATTATTAAGGCATCGCTTAAGTTCGTATAAAAATTAACGGTTATCGAAGTCGGTATACTGAAATGTACTTAAAAATGGCTTTTCTTACCAGGAAAGGAGATCCTGCAGCGTTATTTTGCATGGATCCGACGGTTTCACCATGTCAAAAATTTCATCCTTTACATCTTCGAAGGTAACGGGCTCCTGTCCGTGTATCGTCATTTCTTTCTGAATTGCCTGGAAAGCGTGGACTTCATCAGTATAACAACACTATTGATGTTCACATCATCGTCGTTACGAAAATCGAGTCATTTGGACATTGCGATCGTAGAGCGATTTTTTAAAAACCACCACTATACAAAGTATCGGCAAAAAATGCACCCGCAGTCATGAACACGCATTAAGGGAGCTTTCCAGTGTGAAATTTTCAAAAAATCGATTTTTTTTTTTTTTGCTTTATCGAATAGTATACACTCTTCCGAATATTCCCTGAAATTTTCATGCCGAAATTCAGATTATTTCGGTTACTGTACAGCATTTCTTGGAAGAAGGCAACGGAGCGCTACAGCTACAGCGAAACTTTGAACGCGTTTTTCTCGAAACAGCATTTTTCAAAACGGTGTCCAACTTGGAGGGCAGAGTTTTAAAGCTATCGAGTTGAATTTTTTACACAATATTCTTAACGTCATTGTTTATCGTGCTATGGAAGCTTTTTTTTTTTTTTGACATCTTCCTATTTTTTTGTAAAAAAAACTGCCAAAAAAAATGCTAAAATCGATACTTTTTGTTCAAACCGGCGCCATTTTTGCAAAAAAAAAAAAAAAAGCCTCCATAGCACGAAAGCCAATTATATACCGATCAATAATCTTTTTGTGTTTTTTGTTTCAGATCAAAATTGTGACCCCAACGTGGACACCACATCCAAGTGCATTTCCTGCAACAATTGTTTCATCATTTTTATAGATATTAATTAATTAATAAATCGATCTTTAAAAAATTGTTTTGTATTCTTCAATACCCAATTAATATACAAAAAAAAACCAGACCGATTAGATTATTTTTTCTTTAAAAAAAAAAAATCGCGAAAAACAGCGATTTTTCGGGCTGTCACACTGGAAAGCTTCCTTAAATATTCCAAATTCGAATATGTTCGATGTTTTTCTGCAATCGAACTCCTTCCCTTTAGATATTTTATTCAAGAAAAAGGAAAACAATTCTTTCTCTATAAGGAAGAATGGTCAGCGTGTACCGCAATATGAATTATTTAGATAAAAAAAGTTTAAACCACGTTTTTAAAACGGACTAAAAAGTATAAAATTATTTCTCCTAGCCCCATACAGATTTATAACCCAATACAGATTCCCAATCCCATACAGATTGTATTGAAAGTTTGTGATTGCGAATTTTCAACAGCTATGAAAATACTTGTAAGATTAAAAACGACAAACGTGGGGCGTGTGCAATACATAATTGACGCATGAATAGTTCACCTAAGTCACTAACAATTTTATTGCACTGCAAATGATATTAACTGTTGTGCGTCGAAGTTATGTGTTGAAGTTATTTCATACCTTTTAGTCCGTTTCAAAAACGTGGTTAATTGAAATAAATGTAAATTATGATATTTGCTGCTTTTTAGTTTTGAGTGGGTAAAATTTCGCTTCTCCTTCTCTAGGTCTCGCTTGTGTTGGGGGGCTGCCTCCTTGACCATCGTAGAAATTATCACTAATGCAATATCCACTATTAATATTATTATTTTTTAATATAAAAAAATTCACTTTCACTACACTGTATGTTTATTTCTTGATTTATTGTTTTTCATAATTTATTCTCTTTTTCTCTCTGTGACATACTTGCCTGACCTTTTTGTGTGTCATCCAGATCCGAGCTATGTTCAAAGTTTTAAGTCTCTAGCTCATCCGGAAGTTAGTATGAAATCGATTGCAAAATTTGTACCGAACAGACAAGAAAGCTAGTTAAGGGGGGAAATACATATAAATGGTCGAAAATGACGAATAATTTCGGGATAATGTTCCAACGCAACTACTGGACCAATCGTTTTGAAATTTGTAGGGTATTGTATTGTACATTCGAAGACACGAAAAACATTTTTTAATCAACAATAAGTGTTAATCAGCAGCCTGCAGACAATTGTTGCTGAACGAATTTTCGAAATTTGCGGCAGCAATAAAAAAGAACTATTTATCCAATTCATTTCAACCAATGGTTGAAGACCCATTTTAGACCCATCATTGCATACCTTCGTCGATAAACCTCCATATTCAATTTAAAAAAAACATTAAACAATCATTTTGCATAAAAAACACGACAACTTCCGGTGAAAATTCGATCTTCTTTTCCTGAGTGCCGCCATTATTACAATATTCAACTTTTTCAACTTTTTCTTGGTTTATCGACAGCGTACTTTCATATAGAATTTAATGGTTTTTGAATGTTTTGTTTCAAATTTTAAAAAAACTACAGCTGCCGCGGTTCGACATCGCGGGGAAAATTCGTTTAGCCACAATTGGCTGCAGGCTGCTGATGAACACTTATTGTCGATTAAAAAAAAATTTCGTGTCTTCTAATGTACAATAAAATACCCTACAAATATCAAAACGATTAGTCCAGTAGTTGGATTGGAAAAAAAATCCCGAAATTTTTCGCCATTTGCGACCATTTGTATGTATTTCCTCCCTTAAGGGGTTACCCCCACTTGCGATTTTGAAAAAATCGTTTTTTTATTGCATTTTTTGGAGTATAAGTATCTGAGAATATGTCCTGAAAATTTCAAGTCGATCCGAACAAAATTGACTGAGATATGAGCGTTGAAAGAGAAGAATCCGTGAATTGAAGAACTGAAATTGAAACTTTAAACGCGTTTTTCTCAAAATGGCATTTCTGAAGTCGGTGACCAAGATTACTCGAACACTAATGAACCGATCTTCTTGAAATTTTGCAGGCTTATTTAATACATAAAAATGTAGTCTTTAATCGTTCGATTTTTTTTTCGAAAAAAAATGGCCGTTTTATAGCCAAAAACGGCCGTTTTTTTTCGTTAAAATCGAACCATTAACTTTGACTGTCCGCCATTTTGTGGAAAATGAATATTTTTTAAAATCCTTCGATTAAAGACTAGTTTATACTTATATTTGACTAAATCCATCCGCATTTTTTTTTCAGATGATCCACTTCGCCGCAATGTTGGTCACCGCAAACCGTGTATACAAAAACATTATTTCACTGACGGCCATTTGCCGCTAAACAATGTAATATTTTTCAATAAAAAAATTACTGAAAGTTCTTCAAGATGTGTTCTTTAAGATGGTATATTGATCGATTAAAAAAGTTTTGTAGTTTTCTTTAAAAAAATTCATGAAAAAGGCCTTTTTTTGCGCTACAAGTGGGGGTAACGCCTTAATAAAAAAATAAAATACAAGGCTGCGTACCCGAAAGAAATAATTCAGGCAAAAAGTGTCCAAATATCCACGATTGTTGATGTCCAATATACGAAAAAGATAATGGAGGCTCTGTGGTTCGTGACGATTTTCCAGAGCGAGAACAAAGTCCAAATACGTCTTGTAGTCCATCTCGCCCTCGTAAGTGAGACACTCTTGAAAGACTCTCTCGAGGAAGACTCCCGTTAGAGTGCCAGTCCCGTAGCCGGACAATTCCTCCTTGTTTAGCATACCGTTGTGATCACGATCCAAATTCAGATATTGTCCGTAAACTTTGAGCGCCGAGGGCGCCGAGAACCAGTTAGCCTCTTGAAGATCTTTCGGCAAATCCTCGTCTCGAAGTTCTAGCAGATCGTCGAGGAAGCTGCATGCCAGTATATCTTGGATCCGTACTCGCCCGGTCCGCAGTGGATCCAGGAAGAACAAAAATTTTCTAACCGCGGTACAGACGTAAAACGAGTGAAAGGACTTTTCCAATCCTTCCAGCTGGGGCAACGATGGTATCAATTCCAGAATATAGTTTTCCAAGTCCTGTAAGAACATCGGAAGGTTCAGCGGCTGGAAAAACTATCTCAGTTACACGGGCATATTTATAACTCCGGTTCTTTTTCAATACTTGGGACGATAAGGTCTTAAGGGGTTACGCCTACTTTGAATTTTTGAAAAAATCGATTTTTCGTTTTCGACGGATTCTTATAATATAACCTTTCAAAAATATTCTCCAAAAATGTCAAGTCGGTCCGTTGAAAATTGGAGAAGTTATGAGCGTTTACAGGTAGGTCCGGCGAAACGGTCGATACCTGACGTAAAACTTTAAACGCGTTTTTCTCGGAATTACTTTTTCAGAGTCGGTGACCAAAATATCTCAAAAGCAACCAAACCGATCTGCTTCAAATTTCACAGACATTTTTTGTATATCAAAATGCAGTCCTCAATCGAAGGATTTTTTTTCAATGCATACTTTTTTTATATGAAGGAAGATAGAGTTTTTTTTTTACCGAAATTTCGATGATCACTTTCGATCGACGACCATTTTTTCAATAGGTGGTTAAAACATTGCATTTTCCAAGAATACTTTTATTCGATAGTATCATAAATATATTCCCTGAAAAAATTAAATAACCCTAGGACTCTACACATGGGCACCGCAAAAGCCACATGATCAGCGAAAAATGCTAAAATAAATTTTCTTGATTTGTTCCATCGCATTTTTCACGGAGAAATATTTATATTAGTTTTTTTCTTGCATACCCTACTTATTTCGAACAGATTGAGTATGCTCGAGTTTCAATTCGTCGCCACGTTGTTTGAAAAAATTATTTGAAAAATCGACGATCGGCAACGACTCGTTGCCGACTCGTTGTTAACTTGAATAATCCGTTTGGTTTTCAGATTTCCGTTGGTACGTTTAAATGGCGAGAGTCCACCGCCAAACGTTGCGAATATTTTAGCATCTGCTCGCAGCCACATTTTTTGTTGTTGTTTTTCTGTATTCTTTTCCAAAGGCTCTCGATATATGTATCTTGGGATAAAAAAATGCGTTTCTTTTTCACCAACCGTTTGCCAGAAAAAAAATCGGATTTTAGCAATTTTTTTCCGACGTCTATATAGATTTAGCCCCTTGAAAAAAGCAATTTGCAAATTCAGTTGTTTTTCTTGATGGGCTACTCACGGATTCTCTTAAAAATCCTTGTCCGGTTACATCGTACAAGGAAAGACCTATTCTCGTCTGATGAAGCCAAACTTTTCTCATAACGTAATTGAAAAGCGCCATTATACTGATACGTCCGTGAGGATCTCCCTGCTGCAGTTTGGCAAACACGATAGCTGTGAAATAAGTACTGCATTTTGGTCCGGCGAGCTTTCCCGCCCGTTTGAAATCTTCGTAATTTATGAGCTGCTCATCGCCCATCAATGGCGGAGTGTGATGCTTGTCCAACAAGGACCACAGCGCTTTCAGCTCGTTGTTATCCAATAATTGACGAGAGCGTCTTTGCAGAAATAAGGCGCGCGTTTCCTCGCGCAATTTCTGCGGTAGAATCTCATCCTCTTTGGGAAGCTGGAATGTCACAGAATGTGAAAATGTGGACGCGCTAGACGGGAAGAGCTTACGATTGCTTCTTTCTCTGACAAACTGCAAACTTCGCTTCGTAGTATATACACAATCGCTTTGGAAATATCACAGTACAATTCACCCGCTTCGACGTACGCAGCGCTAAAGCTTTTATTTACAATTCTAGATTATTATTGAGATTTTAGTTTCTAATTTAGGATATATAAGAGATACGACAGAATATTGAGGAAAAGTAGCAGAAATTTGAAGTTCTTTAAGGGGTTGGGCTACTGTGAACATGACACACTTTGACAACTCTTTTATTCCTTCTATTCCTTCCGACGGTCACAATCCTTCCAGAGTTCCCCCCAGAGTGTTCACCACAGCCACTCTTTCCTAACGCACTACTGTATCGCATTTGCAGGAGGACCCAGGGAAACCCAGGAAGACCCGGGGAATTACCAAAAAAAGAAAGCAATCAGAACTCAAATGTATCACAATTATTACAATTGTGTAGTCGATGATTTTGAAACGCTTCAAACAGTTTTTATCATACCTAAATAGGGCGAACAAAAATTCTTATACATTTTCTACCATTTTTTCATTAATTTTTTCAAATCACATTTCTTGTTATATACTTTCTCAATAAGATCGCATGCAAAACCACTGTAGATTCATAGTATTTTAATTCTTTGCACACGAGATCTTTGTCGCTCGAATAGAAAGTGGTGATCCACCTCTCAGGTGCAAAGTTGTAAGTTTGTGTCATTGGAGTGCAATTAAATTAATATTTGCAAAATACTTTAATTTTTTTTGGCGAATTATGCTTACAAAAATCCCTCAAACATGTTGTGAAATACTTATTTACATTATGACTGCACCAACAGGTTTTGCATAATAATAAGAATATGGTAATGAAAAAATATACCAAAAGACTTGTGTTGTGTTTTAACCATACGAACTTCAACACCTAGGTTTATAGGGAGAGAAAGGCACTTTTCCAGTTACAAAGTAATTCAAGAGGAGAGGGTAATATCTGAAAACTGGAAGTCCACTCTCGCTTTCAATATATTTATGACATATTCCATTCGTAAAACTTTACGTTAGATACGCTTTGAGGAGTTTTCGAAATATTTTGAGGTTAGGTCCGTATTTTTAAATATTTTAATGTTAGGTCCCCACATCTAAAGGTTTTTCTTACCTTGAAGTAGAATTTCGGTATAATTTTGTACGTTATGTCATTGTCTTGAGCTTTTGTGCCTTTCCATTGTTTATAAATGAACTGAAAGTGTTCCTCTTCGTATTTCTCATTTTCCGGTGGCTCCACATCGTCTTTAACAACACGACGAATTTGAATGTATCAGTTTATATTTAATTGAAGTTTAGTTTTTTAAATCGATTTTAATTGGTCTTACGATCTTTATTGGCGACACCACGTTGCAGCAGCGTCTTCAAGTCCATTACAACATCGATGACAGCTTACACTTCAAAAAACGAGTGTACGGTTTATCGGCGGCGATAGTAGGAATGTGGCGGTCCTGCTAGTTCCACCGTCTCACCGCAGTCGGGGCGCTGATCTTACGTGCAGGCATCAAACCTCCAGTATCATTTGTTTCAATAGCCGCAAGGCTCGCTGTAATCTTTCGTGTGTCTCCGATGCGACAAGCACCTTGCCCCTCGTCGTGCCGCCAAATATTTATTATTTCGAAACATTTTCGTAGAACCAAAAGCAACGAGCAATATTCTGTTGGTACGAATTGATTTCCCGTACAATATGTCCTCAAGGAATTAGGCTACTGCGACGACCCGAAAATCAGGGTTATTTTAATAAATTAGTTTTGAAAGAATAAGATTATAAAAAAATCGTCTAGACGTTTATTTGTATACACATTTTGAAAGATATTAATAATCAATGAAGTTACGAATAATCTCGTGAAGGGCTCAACGGTCTACTTGATTTTGGCCAGCCGGTTGACCTGGAACAAAAAAATAAGTTTTTTTTCTTAAGAATTGACTTAAAAAGTACTTAAGAACTGACCGAGCTTTTGAGGTTATCGTGATTCAATCATAAAAATGGCTTTGTTGGAACCAAAATGACATTATTGTGAAATAATGTGAGAAAACGAAAAGCGGAATAAAACGCGGTGAACGGCCTTCACCGGACCCGACCCTTGTCCAATTTTTCGGACATTTAGAACTTTTCCGTCCTTCGATACAGGGCAGTTAGTTGCAGTATTTGTATCGACCGGAAGTGCATCCATTGCCTTAGGGGGCATCTACCTAGAAGCACGGAAAAAAATCCCGAATTCCGAAATTTTTTTCCGTGAAACGAGTGGTGAAAAATAAACGCATTTTTGAAAACACAAAGGCACATCTAATGAGATCCTTTGAAAAAAATAACCAAAGAATGCAGAAATACAACAAAAACATGGCCGTCGGCAGATTATGAGATTTTATTCCGACATTTAGCGGTGGACAATCCCCAGCTTAAACGGTCCATCCGAAATCTAAAAACCAAACGGGTTATTCAAGTTAACAATAAATAAGAGTCGTTGACGATCGTCGATTTTTGAAATGAGTTCTTTTAACAACGTGAAAATGAATTAAAACTCGAGCATACAAAATCTATGAAAAAAAAGTTGTAATTTTTACGTAACCATTGAAAAATGAAGATTAATTTTGGCAAAGTGAGATCGTCAACGACCTTTAAATGTTAGTCATCGTATCTCCTGCAAATTTGAAAACAATCCATCGAGTGGTTCTCGAGGCATCATGTCCACTGACTTTGAAAACACTGTTTCGAGAAAAACGCGTTTAAACTTCGAAATACGGTGCTGCTCGCAGTCGCCCGGTTGACTGTTAGAAGCTGTAGTTCATTCAATTTAAGGAATATTTCAATGAAACCTTCAGGGAAAGAAGCTAAAAGGTGATACTATAAAATAAAAATATTTTTGGAAAAGGCCATTTTTTGACCCACCTAGATATATGAAGCCCGTTAAGTGTAGATAATGAAGGTAGCATCCCGCCCAACGTGCCATTGATAGACTTGCTTTGCAAGTTTAGCGACAGATGACGCCAGTTTTAATTTCCTCTCTCCCGAAACAAAACGAAAGGAAGCAAAGCGTTGACAGCGCCACGAGTCTCCGGGGTGTCCAGTTGACGAGTCCCCTTACCAGAAAGGACTGTGCTGTGTGACGTAAACGGCCAGATCCAAACAAGTATCAGCTGTGTGGCAGTCATTGTTCGTCGTGTACGTCTCTTGGCAGAAAAGCAAGAATCCTGTCGTTTTTTTGCCCGTTTAAAGACACTCTCTCGCTCGCTCTCTCTCTCTCCGGTTCTCTCTCTCGCTTCCTCCGATGTATCGAGAAGCAGAATTTTCCATCGGGAAAGAATATTTGTGCTCCGTGTGAAGAGGTTTGACGCTAAAAGCTTTCTACGCGACAGATAGAGAAAGAGCGAGCGAGCGAGAGAGAGAGAGAGACAGAGATCGAGAGCGCGAGCTCGAGCGAGGGAGTGAGAGGGGAAACAAAAAACAAATTTAATACAAACGAGAGCGTTCGCGAGAGCGAGAGAGAGGGAGAGTGCGAGCGAGAGGGAGCGTAGCACAAGCGCTGCGAGGGGCAGAAAGAGAAAGAGAAATAGAGAGCGAGTATCACGGGCAACACACACGGGAGTGTATAAACGTTTCGACAAAAAGTGGCGGAGTCGAGGGGCAGGGGGCGCGGAAAACTTATCCGCGGCCTAACATCGTGAAGGATTTTCACGTTACTTTTTGTTCTTTTCTTTTTCGTTTCCCAGCTTGTCCTCTCTCTCTCTCCTTCGCCCTTATTTTTTGTTTTCTTTTTTCGTCGTTTTTTAACGTTAAGCACGTTCTACCGTGGCTCCCGTGTGCGTTATTAAAAGGGTGCCCCACCAACGCGATACAATCACGTCGCGGCCAGTGGGGGAAGAAGCAAAGAAGAAAGACAATAATCGTGTGAAAAACGGGGCGGTACGCGCATAAGCCTGGCCTCGAGCGGCGAGTCGGACGACGGTGGACTCGCTCCGCCACCGCGCAAAAGGTCCCGTAGTTCACTCCCGACTACCCTAAGACCAGCGGACGAGTACCACACCGACGCAGCAGGGATGGAGAATTATCGGTAACCCGATGTTTTTGTTGCTTTTTTTCTTCCCCCGCCCCCCGACTTTTTTTCACCTTAAGGGGGTCGAGGCTCCCAGTCATGAAAATAATGATGCAACTTGCATGCGAAAAGTTTTGCAGGCTTGAGAAGATGAGAGAACATCGTCTGAAAAATGCATCGTTGAACATTTTTTATCAATAAAAATATTTTGCCTTTTCTCTTGAGCTTTTTGCCATTCTTTAAAAACATCAATACAATCGAGTGTGCGCTGCTTGGAAATTTACGATTTTATTTAGTACACGGCTGAGCCAAAAGCATTCGCAATCGTAAAATATCGACTGGCTTTTGAATACTTTCCTGCGGATAAAACACTGGATTTTGGGAATGAGTTGCTGCATAAAACAAAATGTGGGCCTTATCGCGGCGGGCCGTGAAAATGGAAATTTGTAGAGGGACGAGTCATTTTTTTTACGAAGGTATCGAGGCTGCGGTGAGATAACTCGATCGATCTGCGCAACCTCAATCCATCACAGATACAAACGTTACATACGGTGTTGAAGTTTGCATCGTCGGAACGCAATTAAAGTTTTTATCTACATTTTGTTTTCCATATTTTTATTATTATCGAAGACTGTTTCTTTATCTATTTATATTGCAAAACGCGGAGGAAGTATCTTAAGAAACGTACGAAGGATTTTGCTGGGCAAGATTTGCCAAAAGGAATTCAGAAATATTTACTTTTGTTGCGTTTGAACGTTGCAAACTTCAACCTCATAGTTACGTACCTTTTTTGTTGGTAAATTTGTGCAATCTTCGCCAGTACAATTGTCCCTGTGATGACATTTCTGCATGCCTCGGATGTCGATAGCGGCACACGAAGCTTTCGTGCAGGCGGTGAACTCACTTTTGAGAATTTTTCACGGCGCTGCGACGTCTCTATTCAAATCGCTTCGTCATTGCTGTGCAGGAGCCAAAAATGAAACCCGGCAGAGTCAGAGATCGAGGGCAAAAGTAGTGCGTCGAGCGCTCGGAAATTTTGCGACGAGTTTATGATATTCTTTATAAATACACAAATGTTCGCTCGATATCGGTGTCGATATCGGCATTTATCCTTGAGAGTTTTATTTTTACGAGACTTCTGCGAGTCAACGGCCTTGAACCATTTTCATGTACGCAGTGCGAGAATAAGCGAGAACGTATCGCGACTTATTACGCAAAAGCAAGCGGCTGCTTTCGTTTACTTTACGAATTGAAAAATTATCATTCTTCGAGCGAAACGCCCCTCTGCGTTCTTGCTGAAAATTTTATTTCGCATTGATATTTCCATGTCGCAGTTGTATGGAAATGACGACTTAGAAGCTGAGAAATTGAGTGAGGCCGTGGAAAACGTGGGCTCGGCGGAATAAGAGATAATGAGATTAACGGCTCGAGGAGGAAGAGGAATGAAGATACGGACTTTTTTTTACTTTTCCGTTCGATTCGATGTTACAGAGCGATGCAGCAAGCGTCCAACGGAGCGCCGGTCTCCGCAGGACCACAACAGAACGGCGCCACTTCCGAAGGCGGGGGCAATCATTCGAATGGGAATTCACTCTTGAGATGCGACGGCGACGTCAATGGCGTCAACGGCGAGGGCAATCAGACTCCTGGACACCCTAAGGTTATGGACAAGACCAATCAGGACATCGTTAGACTCATCGGACAGCACTTAAAGACAGTTGGACTCGAGTATGTATTTTTTCTTTCCTATTGTCCGATACTCATAATTTACCAAATATTTGCACTTCGATAAATTGCACTGAATTACATTTCTTACGGCGTCTTGTATTTTATATCGCTGTTTTTTTGTCTCCTTTTCAAAACCAGGGACTTTTTTTTCCCATTTTGTTACTAATTTTCGCGAAGTTCATTCGGAACTAAAAGTAGGTCACTGAGCGGAGTCAAGATTCAACGTGAAAAATAATTCTCTCGCAAGCCCAGTCTCCTGCCGCAAGAAAGTGATTTTCGTTTCGTCAAGGTCTTGTCGTTGTAGTAGACTAAAGAATGCACGAAAAAAGTTCTTGTTGTCGGGCCTGTAAAAACGCGGGAATCGAATAAACAACGAAATCGTGCTTGCGGCAGTTTTTGCTTTGTCCGTTATCGACGTCTCAATTAATCTCTCGCAAACGTATATTTTATTCTCAACTCTGCTCTCATGAGTCATTTGCTTCATTTTCCGCTTCCTCTTCGCCGTACGTTCGCGGTGTTGAAACAAAACAGAAATTTCCTCAGTGAGTTCGATAACAATGGTCTTCCATAACATGAAACGAGCGCACGATCAAGTACGGATAAAAATTTTGCAGCCGAACGGCTGATCAGCTGATGCTGGAATCGGGCTGCCGTTTGGATCATCCAGCTGCTGCGAAGTTCCGACAGCACGTCATGGACGGCGATTGGAACAAGGCAGATCACGATCTCAACGAGCTCAAGTCCTTCCTGAACGGTGCTAATCAGAGCCTCGTGGTACGCCATCGTCTGTTTTTTCAAACATTGCCCTCGACAAAATTATCCCATTCCACATCGTGACTGTTACGCAAATGGAAAAAAAGGGATAATCGGCAAAACTCGGAGAATGTCCTTCCTTCTGGTAAAATCGGAGAAAAGTCAGGGAATTTTGAAAATACTCTGGAATTTTTGCAAGAATTACGAAAAATGAAACCGACTTTTAGAAAACTGAAAAGAATGAAATTTATATTTATATTATTCGTCATTATATACAAAAAAGTGATGTCAGTCCCAAACATTTAGAAAGCAGCAACGAAAACTAATTTACTCTAAAACTCAATACGTTTTCATTTGATTTGTCGATACACAAACAGACAATTATTATCATAGATAAGTGTTTATATTAAATTTTTAGTTATTGGCATCGACGTAAAAATTGATGTCTATAATAAAGAACAGGGTCTGTATTTTCTTTTAACATGTTTTTTAAAACGTTACAGTGTTTAAATCAGTTTTCGAATTTCAGTTCTTCATTTTCATTTTAATACGTCACGTTTTCACATATTTGATGTTAAAAAATTATCTTCTCTATATGACCCCAATCGCTCGGCAAAACCTGTGAAAGTCAGGGAATTTCTGCATTCTGTAATGCGTAACGACCAAGCACATTCTTCCATAGCACGACGAAGAAGTGTAATAAAGTTGGACGGTCGTTTTGATCTGCTTTCAGGAAATGAAATTTTTGCTTTTGGAGCAAAAATACTTGGAGTATCTCGAGGAGGGTCTCGTGCTCGAGGCTCTTCAGGTGCTCCGAAACGAATTAACGCCCCTCGGGCACAATACGGGCCGGGTTCATCAATTGTCGGC
Organism: Ophion costatus; assembly: GCA_951751655.1. Lineage (NCBI taxonomy): Eukaryota > Metazoa > Arthropoda > Insecta > Hymenoptera > Ichneumonidae > Ophion > Ophion costatus. The sequence goes on from OX632363.1 coordinate 4,148,800, forward strand.
TTTCATGATGTGCAGCGGACGCGACGAGCTTCAGGTACCGTGACGAAAACAAAACAAAAAAATTACGCATGATCCGCGCCCCTTGACTCTTCTCGTCGAAATGTACTACCGCCGGAAAATATGGACGCACTCTACGAATTTTCGGTCGGGACGATGTTCGAGGTATCATTCGGATGATAGAAGAATACGGTCCATTGTTGTTTTTGCATATTTTTTGTTCTTTTTTATGTTCTTTTTTTCTCGAGAACGCGGTAATTATAGAGTTGAGATTTAAAAATATGAAGGGACAAAAGTAGAAGAATGGTTCGAGCTGATTAGACTTTGAATCAAAATATTCGAAGATTACGAAAAGTGTGTTCATGGTTTTCGCCAGTAGCGTATGCGCGACTCGCTGGAACGATATAAAAGCCGCACATGCGCAGATGAAAATGTAAGCATTGTGAGTAAGACCATCAACGTTCTTTGGCTGCTTTCAACGTGCAATGCGTGAAATGCGGAACTTATTCGCAAATTTGAGAATTATTCGGTTAATTTTGTTTATACGTAAATTCTTCAAAAATCGATGAGATCGTGAAATTTTCATCACTAGCAAATAGACGCTTGTTAACAGACACGTGCCGGTTGGGATGGCAAGGGTTCGGCGTCGAGAGCCGCGCTCATGGATCGTTTACAGAAGTATTTGCCACCTTCGATAATGCTACCACCACGACGCCTTCATTCGCTTCTTTGTCAGGCAGTTGAGATGCAAAATCAACAGTGCACGTATCACATTACGCATACACAGGTACCGAAACAAACATTTATCTCTGTGCCTTACATATGCTTATTTCTACGTGTATACAATTTTTGAGGACAACCATGAGAATACAAACGAAACGGTTTCTCGTGAATAGAATAATTGCATTTTATCAAGGGGCTGCATCTACCTAGAGGCCCGAAACAATTGCCCAATGCGGATTTTATTTTCTTCTGGGAAACGGTTGGTGAAAAAGAAACCATTTTTTTAAACACAAGGGTTCGTATGTTGAGGGCCTTAAAAAACCACCAAAAAACACGGAAAAACACGGTCGCCGGCAGATAATGAAATGTTTTCGCGACGTTTGGCGGTGGATACTGCAGGTCAGAAATGAAAGAACCAAACGATTTATTTAAGTTAATAATGAATACGAGACGATGACGCGCGTCGATTTTTAAAATTATTTTTTTAAACGTGACCAATTCTAGCATGCAAAATCTATGATAAAAGTCGCCGTTTGGACGTAACCATTAAAAAATTAACATCGATTTAAAAAAAAAGTCAGATCGCCAACGACCTTTAAATGTTTCTCATTGTATCTTCTGTAAATTTGGAATCCGCCAAGTGGTTCTCGAGTAACTCATTCAATTTAAAGAATATTTCAATTAAATTTATAGGGAATATACACTATCGAATAAAAATATTTCTGGAAAATGCAATTTTTTGACCCACGGTAGATGTCGCCCGTTGAAATATTCCGAGTAATTCACGTACGATGAATTATCAATAGTATAGGCTAATTTATTTGTACGCGCACGACAATAATTCCAATTTAAAAGTTAATATAATTTCGAGAATCATTAGTTCCACAATGAATATAAATATTTGTTTCCTTCGAATCGAATTGGTCTACTGTTTCATCGCACGTAGCTTTCTTAGTTTTTTGTTGTTGTAACTTTACGTATTTTGTCATTTGAACTGAGCAACGCATCGTCCTTTTTTGTCCGGGAACCAAGCAATCGACTCTGGAGAATGTTTCCTTGCTCGTTGATCACGCCTGCAGCAAAGAACAATTCCCCTGCTACACGACTCAAGTGCTCAACGATCACTGCGACGAAATCTGGTACTGTAAATTCTCACCCGACGGTCTAAAACTCGCCACCGGCTCGAAAGACATGACCGTTATAATTTGGGACGTTGATCCTGTAAGTAAAAGTTTGACAAATATTAATAGATAACGAAATTGCGCGACTATCATTCGTGTAATTGACAGTGTAATTGTTTCCGTATCTCGTACATCACTTTGTGCGTAATTTTCTTTCGTATTGTCTGTTTTCATTTTAACGATATCGTATTGCCGATAGATCGTTGAGCCAATGCAGAGATGGAAGAGAATTTGGCATTCAATTATTAAGCTCGATATTTGTAACGACAATGATAATGAGAAACAATTCTATCGATTGTCTAGAAAATAACACACACATGACTATATACATCATGTATATAATAAAATTAGATATTTTCTTGATATATTTTCATATATATATATTGGGATTCAAAACTAAAGGAGAAGACAAAGAACAGTGGGCCAGAATGAGGTGCGGCAACGTGAGGAGGGAGGGATGCAAAGGGTTTAAAGAATGGTCGTGTAGACTGCGCGGGAAAGGAAAAGATAATTGGGACCATATAAGGCAATGCGAAGTATTTTAAAAAATGATAAGTAAGAGATGTGCGGACGAACGTGGGTCAACTTTTTACAGAAGCAAAGAATACTCGGTGAACACGTGAGAAAGTTCGACAAAAAGGTGCGAACCAGAGAAAACAAGAAGTAAAGAGGGGTACAGATACGTTGTAATGGAAATGTAGTAACAGAGAAAAAGAGAGTAGTGGAAACTAAAGACAAAATTGCATCGAGACTTGAGCGTAGGTGAAAAGTATGTAACCGTTGTAATTTGGTGGAATATTCTCAAGCTCGAGAGGCAAGAATGGCTAAATACATCTAACTGTATAATATATACATTACATACGGTGAACCGACCAGTGAGTGGACGAATAGCGACACTAGGATTCAGATGGAATGTAAAATGAAAATACGATAAAAACAATTTTTTTAATTGCTATAGCTAATAAAATATAGGAGTAGTAGTTTTTTCCATTGTACAGCATGTTGCCTTTTACATCATCCCTTATCTTAGGTAATTGTATACATACCAAAAGACGAAAGTAAGAAACAGCGGTAGAAACTTGTGTACTTGTGAACGACGAGTATTATGAAAGTCAAGTCGATTCCCGAGGGAACATGAAACGAAATTAAACCCGAAAAGAAACGAACGCGTTGACTTAATAATATACGTTATAATTAGATCGCGTGTCTGAGTATTTGCTGAAGAATATTTCAACCTTGATGAGCTGTAGTTTTTAGTTTTTTCAAAAGCATTATCACAGCACGCTTTTCGGTGCTCAGTTAGCTAACAAAATATATTATTTTGATAGTAGAAGAAAATATTCGAATTGCAGCGAATAAAATTGGAGGAATTGACGAATAAGTAGCGAAATGTCTAAATCGTCTTTGAATGGATGAAATAACCAGGTAATGGACGTTCGCCCGCCAGTAAATGGACGTGTATGTAGATGAACGATGTAGAGGATAGCGATTTTTTTTAATTTTCATTAAACGCTAGATTCGGAGCCCACCGAGTTGTACAAAAATGATAATATTATACGTATGAATCGTATATTCGTTATCACGATTTCGAATAAAATACAGAAGGCTTTTCTGCATCTTAACGTGATATTCTCAAAAAACAACCAATTTTAGTTTCGAGTGAGAAACAGAAAATTAAATTGTGTCATAATTGATCAAAGTTCCTATAAAATTCTTAAAAAGAATGTCATGATTTCACGACAATATTTAATGAAATGTACATTGTCATCTCTTAACGGTAATTCATTTTGCAATTGTCATCAGACGAGCTAAATTTTTTGCTCCGCTTGGAGAATGATCAGAACAGAGCCGATTCGTTGGCAAGAGGTTAAAATACAGCACCAGTGAATAAACATGCCTAATCGTAGCCTATTATAACGAATTCATTTGAAACAATTGCTAAAAATGGAAGATTGATTCTATCTCAAGTAATGAAAGATTTTCACCTTCAGGATACCTACTGCGCACTGCCGTATCATAACTGAGTTGCGCGATGTGCAAGTACGACAAACTAGAGAAATTCCGCGTGGCGTGAAAATTCGATACTAAACTGAGAAACCGGTTTAAACGACACATGTGCTTCTTTTTCGCTAAATATAGTGATCGAGTGTTGATCGAAAACTCATTTTCTTTACACATTCTAAATAGGAGTCAGCTATCGTCCATTAACTAGTCGGTTCGCTCTGTACAAAGAAGGATATAAATCCTCTCGGCAAAGTGGCTCTATGAAGTTTGTCGACCACAAACAACGCAAACAAACACGAACAAATTGGTCGGTTCCATAATGTTTTAAATATTTGTATTGTTTGTATCATTAATACTTCATAGCAAAAAAAGAATTGTCAATTTTTCGACTACGCCGCTGTTCTAAATATTAACCGTAGGTTTTTTGTTCCCAATGTTTTTTTTTGTATGATCTTACGGGCTTCTACAGTTCCTGCCCCTTTCGCTATTAGTTCGCACTTGTCACTCCGCTGGTCCCAGTTCCGTAAAAGCCTCAGAAAGTTTTGGTCACAGGCACGCTTTCCAAAAGCACCTTTATTTTTTGCCTGAATAATAAAAAATAAAAGCAATAAAATTGCCTTTATTTTTTTGATCGTGTTTTCCCAAGATTTTTGTAAACAGACACCACGTGCCAGGTGTAGAAGTATGAAACCGGAATTTCCCTATAGATGGTGCTAGCAATCAGTTTAGGGACCGTAAGACCGCTTCTGCAGCGCCATCATCTCTCTCTAACAGCTGACGATGATTTTCAACACGCAACAACCCAAGTTCCCTACACCGGTATATTTTTCTATAACCTCAAACATGTCGAGTTTTGTGCCTACGAACTACGATTTGCGGACAGCATTGGTTTTCTGTTATCATTTGAAGAAAACTCCTGCAGAATCGCATCGAATGCTTGTCGAAGCTTACGGTGAACATGTTCTTGGTAAAACACAGTGTTGCGAGCGGCTCAAAAAATTCGAAAGTGGTGATTTTTACGTGAGAAACGAAGAGCGTGGGAAACCACCGCAAAAGTTTGCAGACAACGAATTGCACGCCTTATTGGATGAAGATGTTACTCAAAGTCAACAAGAACTCGCGGATCAATTGAATGTGACGCAGAAAGCCGTCTCCATTCGTTTTTGTCATTTTCAACTAACGGACGTGTAATATTTACCAAAAAATCCGTTTTCATACTTCTACACCTGGTATATTCAGGATAAGCTTCGAACACAGCAACTTTATAACGCATTTTACTTTTTTCGAAGGATAATTTGAAAAAGACGCCGTGTAAAAATCCTTTTCTCCCTCACTGTATTTAGTTTTGCACTGGAAGAAGTTCAAAACTAAATACACTGCACTGCAAGAAGTTTCATCCGCATCGCCTTTTCGCCTTTGTACAAAGCTGTTACATCGTTAAACATCGCTTTCTCGCGATCTCACTTATATCTTTCCTCTTTTATTATTATTAATTCTCGCCACACTCTGCATTCTCGCCCTCCATTACCACCGGTTCTCTTTTTCTACTCTCTCTTTCGATTACCCTAGAAAATTTACACATATTTACATCTAACTCCCCTCTCCGCAACCCTATCGATTCATCTCCGACTCCCCTCTTATCCCTATCACCCTTTACCCACTTCTCTATACATGTTTTCGCTTCTTTAGATGTTGCCCCTTTTCCTTCTTCTCACGTACTCAGGTGCTCCATTGTTTCTCTTTCTCGTTTACATATCCTACGTGTACGTACCACTCCTCCCCATTTTTCCATCCCTTCCTCTATTTCCACACCTTATCCTCGCCCTTTTAGTAGTACTTTGATATAATCAATTATGGGGCAGATCTGAGATGGATCTTTTTGGGCCTCCTTACTGTATATAACCCCTTAAAGCAGCCCCACCATATGCTTCTACAAGCAATCGATGCGCCCCGGCTACCGATTTATTCAAACTAAAGAAGTAAATCAAAAGTTCCCGTAAATGACGTTTATTCGGCTCACAACTCGACGACGACTCGATATGACGTTTTACATCCGACAATTTCAACCATAACCTCCTGGTGGGGCCATCTTTTGTCAAACAGCGGAGACTTATTTGTACTCCCAATATTATACGTCGATTTTTTTTTAATCGGTTCTTTTTTCTCTCTATGTTCTTTCTTTTGAAGTTTTTCAATCCCTTGTCTATGAAGTTCTCTATTATTTTTGTTTCGTTCCCCTTTTATCATATATATTATTGTTCCTCAATTTCTAATTCCCTCGATGCTTTCATAAAGCCTTTCCCCATTTCGAAGGCTTCCTGTTCGAGATTCCGCGTATTTCCTCGATATATACATACATGCGTTTTTTCCTCAGGAAACATTGAGAGTAACGCACAGAAAAACCCTCGAAGGTCATACGTACGGTGTCGCGTTGATAGCTTGGAGTCCGGACAGCAGTCATTTGATCGCCTGCGGACCGGAGGATTGCCCGGAGCTCTGGCTGTGGAGCGTCGACACACCCGAGTGCGAGCTCCGAGTTAAACTGACCCAAGGCACCGAGGATTCTCTCACTGCATGTGCATGGCATCGCGACTCCAATAAATTCGTCACGGGCGGCCTTCGCGGACAATTTTACCAATGCGTGAGAGTTTTTCTTTATTATTTCGTTCGTACCCTCGAAAAGCGCGTAAAAAACGCGTGTGATTTCAATATGACCTTTTTGTTTGTTCGTTTGGGCATGAAGGATATGGACGGTAATGTTCTTGACTCCTGGGAAGGTGTGAGGGTCAAGTGCCTATGGTGTCGTAGCGACGGGAAAACGGTTCTCGCTGCCGACTCCCATCACCGTATACGTGGTTACAGTTTCGACGAATTGTGTGATTTCACAATGTGAGTATGTTTAAGGTATTCCTTCTACGAACCGGAATACTCAACAATCAACTGATTTTCCTCTATAATCAAGTAAAAACACATCCCAGTTTACTGCTGATGTTTCAAGCGCAATCATCGAACTTTTAAGGCGGGATAGAAATTTCGTTGGGAAAAAATAAGCAATTTTGAGGGATTTTATCAACGAAGAAATAATTATTCCACGTTTATCAAATTTCAGTTATACTTCAATAGTATATTTAACTTTACGGAAGAATTTTTTGAAATCAATTTATAATGTAAATGGCGGAGCTGTGGCAGAGTGTTACAGCAAGGAAAAATTCCAAAGATTCGGCAACGATAATACAAACAGGAGGTCACCGAATGTTTCAAGAAAATATTAACGATAAATCTTGGAAAAAACGTGACTAGCAGAAGAATATGTAACAATGCCTAAATCTACTAAATGAGCGCGAAATGTTATATAATAATTGATAGTTACAATAACTGATAGTGGCTGTATCGAGGTCAAGCGCCACTGTAATTTATAAATGATGCAGAAGCGTCCTGCTTATGCCCCCACAAAATACGGCCCTACGCGAAAGGAATACCTCAAGGGGGGAGATACATTTAGGTGAAAAAAAATGGCTGGATGTTGTGATTTTTTTTTTAACGAAAAGATTCCTTCACCATTTTTGAGACTTAGGTTAAGTTTTATGGCTACTCTTGGCTGTGACTTGGTATTTTTTTTTGATTTATCTTAAAAAATGGCGACAGTACGGTCTTCTAAACGGCTTGCGGTGGATGTTGGCGGACGTCGTGACACGTAGGGTCGGCGGGATTAATCCGGAAAAAAACCAACGACGATTTTTCTTTCATCAACACTTGTACGCAGAATATGAATCAAGAAAGAGGGCGAAATGTCGAAAATCTATGAAACGGTACCTTCCGAAACAAAAAGATCGAACTTTTCGCAAAAATGGCGACATTCTGCGATAAACAAACATTAGGACGTTGAATGGTTCTCGCTGTTTTTCAACGGCTGACGTTACCAGGACTGTGTGCGTGTAGCTTAAGATGGTTATGCATCTAGAAAGAGGTGCTATGAGTGAGCTTTTTTTTCCATAGTCTTAAATATGTCACATTTTGTGCCAAAAACCGAGTATTTGCGGGGAATTTTGACTCGTTACTTTATTTTTTTTTAATTCTGCAGTTGAGGCACACAGAATTCTTGCTGAGATTTACGGCGTCCGTGCTCTGTCGGAAAGAACATGCAGAGATTGGTTTAGACCAGGGTTTCCCAACCTGGGGTTCGCGAGCAATATGAATGAAGACGAATATTTTAAAATTGAGGAATGAGACCCAGCGGGTCTGCCGTTAAAGGAGGGAGGGGGGGTCTAGAGGTCAGCCGTCGAAGAAGGTGGAGAAAGGCTGGTTTAGACGCGTAAAAAATAATGATTTTAACATGTTCAATCGGAGGCATTACTTCATGAAGACGCACATCAAACGCTAGCTGAACTTTTCAGAATCGTTAGGAGTTTATCACACAACAGTTTCGAAACATTTGAAAGGATTAGGAATGATTTTTTTTTTTCGATTAAGCATTCATTTTCACGAAAAAGAACAGCGAGAATTTATTCAACATTTCGATACTTTTTTATTTTCATTTTTTAAAATTCTTCGGGTCGTGTCTTAGACAATAAGAGTAGAAAGATGCATACCAAATTACATACGAATCGGTCGATTGGTTTTTTAGCTATACGTCACACCAGTTGTGAAAATGCAGTTTAGAAGACAGTGCCATACATCCGCCATGTTTAAAGATTGAATTTCAGAAAATAGGGGACTGGCAGTATTGGCATAGGTTTTCAGGAGTTTCCATATGCCCACGGCAGACATGTCATGGTGAATGTGATGCAGTGAGAAGTCGGCTGCGGCTGCGAGGTGGGGGAAATGGAAATGGCATAATAAGACGGACACGTAAACAGGGAAGGAGCCCGTACGATGAGCTATAAAGGTTAAGGGGCTACATCTAGAGCTTGGACTATCCGAGTCTTCTTTTCCAATACCGCTATTATTTCGATATTATCAATTTGCAACACTGGAATACCGGTATTTCCATATTTTCCGTGAGATCTCGATCGAAAACGTTGGAAGGTTGAAAGTAAAGATGGAAGTTGTAGAAATAATGGCGTACAGCAGGGTTTTCCAACCTGGGGGTCCCAAGGGGTCCGCGCACAGCATGAATAGAGATACGAAATTGACGAACTCGGCCCAGGGGATTCGGCGTTCGGAAAGGCTGGTGTATAGCTGAGTGAATCCACAGTACTTATTAACTCTTCATTGACACACTTATATTTGGCCACGATTTTGGCACACTCGGTCAATGTGACCCTGATAGTACTACATCCACCTGCCGTTAACAATCCTTCGGTTGGTTTTTACTGAAAACAATCAGGGATGGACATCAAACATTTTTTGATGTGTGCATAATTAAAATTCGAAAAATATATATATAGTGGTGTTATCCCCTAACGGGATCAACATCGTTGAAACAATGACCGCAAGAAAACAGAGAGCCTGAAGTTGTCCTCAAATAAAGTAGTCATAATACTTTAAGGCTGTTGAACGTAAAAAAATAAGTGACGGTAACTTAAATTGAAATAATAACGATTATAATGATATTTTGAATTTCTTAAACCTTAACGCCAAACACGTTGGCTACTTCCTTGATTATAAAATCTGCATCATAACTATCGTGAAAAACGACAGGAATGACAAAAGTACGTTTTAAATTGAGATTGCAATTTGATTGGGTGGGTCAAGCTTTGTAACATCCGGTCAAGCGACAACGATCACAAACTCGTGATCATTGTCATCCGTCACCCAGCGAATTAGTGGATTCATTCGAAGTCTTGAGTACGGGCTTAGAAAAAACGAAATAACGGTACATCCGAATTTCGCTTCCATGGTAGCGTTTCGGCCAGACTCCCATACATTCTCAACAGCGAAACGAAACGAAGTTTTTGCGAGAACTGCGGCAATGCAAACATTTTGATGGATATTAGTTTCGTCATTTCGGGCTTTGGAGTTTAGTTTTCGTGATAGCAAACAATGTCCCGAAAGAAAGAGGAACGCACGTATGAGATACTTACAGAAAACAATTTTTCCACCGCACAGATTGCAAGAGGACCATCCGGTGATGTCGTTCAGCGTCAACAAAGCCGATCGCCTGGCTCTCCTCAATGTCGCCAATCAGGGCGTTCATCTCTGGGATTTACAGGACAGATGTCTCGTGAGACGTTTTCAAGGCGTTACGCAGGGACACTTTACAATTCACAGTTGTTTCGGTGGTGTCAATCAAGATTTCATTGCATCCGGGAGCGAAGGTATACTTTTCGCAATCTTTGCGAACTCTTCCGAAACGTACATTTTATTCTACAACGCGTGTTTCGTTCACCGCGTTGTCAAAAACGTAAAGATCAATATTAACGACGGTACAAATGTCGGTTACGTCGTAGCATGTGATTGGTATCTATTTTTTTCTTCTATTTACTCCACCAAATCTGATCCTTATACCGATCCTGTTTTAACACTTAGTATCGATATTCTACGTAAGAACACGGAAATATACAATTTTTAAAATAAAATATAATTCTTCGAAGAGTTTAAGGGGGGTCTTTTTTTTCGCAAAATTTACCGCTTTTTGGGAATTTTTTTGTGAAGAAAGTATACAACGGAAAACTTGTGAAACTTGGCATATAGTTTTATTGATCTGTTTACTACATACAAAAAAATTTTTAAACAATTTCATCAAAAAATCCGCCTCCCACCCACCTCGACGCGCGATGGTCCTTTTTTGATGGTGTGCACGATTACAGCCTTCACGTTCATCTTGCAACAAAAACCCAAAAAGCATTTTACTTTAGACACATATAGCTATCGTTCGATGAAGGGGGGAAAAAAAATTGACGATTTGGTGACGTTTTGAACTTGAAGTATCGATTTTTCGAAAAAAAATTGATCGATTTTTTGTTATAAATAAAAAACTATTAAACGTATTGCTTTTTTGCTTCATCAAACGATAAAAGGATGTCAGCTGAGCATTCTGTCCAAATTTGAAGGCAATCGGTTGAATAGTTTTTGAGAAATCGTGCACACCATCAAAAAAGGACCATCGCGCGTCGAGGGGGGTGGGAGGCGGATTTTCTTGATGAAATTGTTTAAAAATTTTTTTGTATGTAGTAAACAGATCAATAAAACTATATGCCAAGTTTCACAAGTTTTCCGTTGTATACTTTCTTCACAAAAAAAATTCCCAAAAAGCGGTAAATTTTGCGAAAAAAAAGACAATCCCCCCTTAAGTTACATTAAATATTTTTACTTTGAGTTTCTTCTTTTTTGAAGCTTCATTTTCGCGATTTTCTTGAGCAAGACGCGCCTAGTCAGTCGCGCATCGTACTCCAAACGCAATAAGCCACCGTGTGTATGTCCCATCTTCTCTGACACCTATCTTCCATGATTTTTATGTCCTTGGTGAAAGCGTTCTCACTCTTCACTGAAGAAGTGAAGAGTGAGTTCGAATGCGTTACGATTAGTGTAGTTACCAAAAGTGTAGTTCAAACGCGTTACCATTTTGAACTACACGCACGAAGTTCTGGTGGCGCCATCTGTTGGATAGCGGCTAGAACTTCTTCAACGTCGCAATAAACATGTTATCTTGTTCTGTCGCAGACAACAAAGTCTACGTTTGGCACATAAAGCGTGAATTGCCGATAGCAACGTTAACGGGGCACAGCAGAACGGTCAATTGCGTCTCGTGGAATCCCGTTTATCATCAGATGATGGCATCGGTATCGGACGACTGTAGTGTACGGATATGGGGACCGAGATCTTCCTCGCCCGAAAGAGCCGACAATGCTAAGACTGGTTAGTTCGTAGATTTTCCCTTGAAAAATCCCCGTTATTAAAAAAAAAATGATACAAAGAAAGAACGAAAAAAAAGAAACTATACATAGTTATATGCATAAATATATAAATAAGATATATACAGCACATGAATAATCAATTTAATTCTGATCGAATTAAAAAGTTAAGAGAATGAATAAAGGCACGTTAGTTAAGTAATTTAGCGATTACGTCCTATTGCGAATATGTAAAGAGGTGTAAAGAGAAACGAACGAAAAAAAAAACAGAATTTTATCGAAAATCTCCGGGCGCTCGATTGTCATGTCATTTTTGCGTATTTTTCCGGTTTTCTTTTCTTTCAGCGTCCCCCGAGAGCAACTCTTCAAACGGTAGTGGCTGGCACGAAATGGTGTCGTAGCGAACTACAGTTCATCAGTACTCCCATGACCCAATGGTGTTCAAAAGACTGTCCTGTTGACCATCTTGCGTTATGAGTCTCTCATGCCCGCGATCTAGAGACAAAACGCAAACACAAATATAGTATCGAGAAAAGAAACGAAAAAAAAAACGTGCCCCCAAAAGAAAGGAGCGAGGAAAACGAAGAGCAAAACGAAGAAACGCGGTACGCGATTAGTCGCCCAGATTGGGACACGCTGCGATGTTGTTTTTTTGACGGGCACTCCCTGGAATTTCGCGTAATCGGAACAAACGGGAAATGCCTATTTCTTTCGCTCGATTGTCGATAACCGTGGAATCTCTGGCATTTTCACTTCCTCACACGCAATCCGCAGACACACTTTCTTTCTCTTTCTGTCTGCTTTCGTCTTATCTGTTCGTCTGGTTTCTCCCTCCATCTCTGTCGCTCTTTCTCTCTCTCTCTCTCTCTCGGTCTCTCCGCCTGGGGAAGTTAGATTGAAACGGTCTCCCGTGAATTCGTTTAAAATTAACGAAATTTTAAGAACGAGAGTTTCGTGAGGCTGGAACGCGGGCTCAAGAAACCGACAAGAGACTCATTTGCAATTTGATGGGAGCGGAAAGAGCATAATAATGGTAATTGAGATAGGATACGGCGGAATAGAAAATAACGAAAATTCATTCGTAGCATTCGAAACTCTAAGCGTAAGTGTAGACCGGTTATGAATATTTCCCGAATAAACGATATTTCGGGACGAGAGAAACTCGGAGGGAAAATACACATGACCATGCAAACTAGTGTTGCCGAAGACAGGAGGGAGAAAAAACAACACCAAAGCATTGAATTTTTTTGTTTGTGCCAATCGATTATCGTTGAGTACTGAGGAGGAATTTAAGCCTGAACTTTCCCTGCGAACGATCTGATCGACATCGATCGGGCGGGGCGCTAAATAACGAGAAAAAGGGACATCGCAATTCTTAAATTGAAAATCGTTATTCTTCTCTTAAGATAATTTTTCTTCGAAAACAGACGCGTGGAGATATATTTTTTAGATAACAAAAAGTCCAGTTGGAGAACGAACGGGATGGAAATTAACTGAAGAGTTGTATGAATTTTTGCTTGTGAGTTGTCTAAACAAAAACAAATGTGTAATTGCAATTGCTAACTCCGAGAGTCTAGGTTTTATTTGAAATTGTACAATTAAACTATTTTATATCACTGGTAAGCATACTTAACGTTGTGAAAGGAACGAAAAAGAAGGAAGAAAAGAAGTTACGAACGTTACCTCTTTCTTGTTAACTGCCATATTTTCTATCGATATTCGAAGGACGCCCGAAAACTGCACGCGTTGAATTAAAACAAACGAATAAGCAGACGTTGAATTCGAAACATCGCGATTACTAGCTGTTGTTTTACAAATTTCTTACAACGCCCCTTAATGATGAGAATAACTTGGAAAAATCATGCCCACGGACACCCCGAAAAAATAGTCTATATTTTTTGCTCCCATTTTCTACGAACTCGGAACTCTCGAAAAACCCCTCGAAAGGGTAAATGTACACAAAAAAAAAACGTAGAAAAAAAAGAGTACACGCCTTGCCAATGTTTTGGCAAAATGTGTGCGCTCCCGTCAGACTTACACGCAGCTCGTGTCTTTGAACGTCAAGAATCGTGTATTTCACGGTACAGACCGGAAGAGAAGGATCATTTCCGGATATGAAAATTTTTGCACCACGACAAACGGTGGCAGTTAATGGGACAAGAAAATTGAGACGTCTCGGATGAATCGCGGAAAAGGAAGCGATGTTTTCTTATGTGAAATAGCTAGCGATAGCCGGACTTTTCGAGACACAGGAGTCGAGTGATACAAAAAAGATAAACAATTCAGGTGTATATGTACAGATGAGTTTTCAATAAACTACACTAGAAATCATACGAAAAAACAAAGCTGCGGACGATAAATATATATATATACAAAAGAAACAAAAAAACAATGATCTTCCTACCAGCATTGCAAACGTTCTAGTTTGTTCGTCATGTTTTGGCATATTTAAAGATCTCACATTCGATATATGTTCATCGAATATTGCGGTGATAAAATTATAAATACGATACCGAAGGAAAAAGCGGCTAGAGATAATTATAAGATACTCCGGATCTTGAATCGCTACAACGGTTTTTTTTATCAGCCTCCCTTCCGGCTCGTCTCTTTTGCAATAAAACTAACGGAGCAATACTCAGGTTATCGTTGCGAGAGCTTAGAGTAATATACGAATAAATTAGTATTCGCGTCCGTGGAACTCGAGTATTTAACGAAAACTCAATGAACGAGTTTGCACAGATGACGCATAATATACGTAGATAGGACGCCAGAGATTTTTGTTTTTTTAATTGATAGATTCACTAAAATTTAAGCCAGAGTAATATACATAGATTTTATCAGCAAAAGCTTTACAGTTTATATTAGGTATATACAATCATTACGTAAGGAATATAATTTGGATTACAATCATTGTGTTCGTTATTTACCCCTACGATTCGAGAAAATCGACGGAGTAACGTCGTTTTTGTTTCTTGTTTTTTTTTGCTTGTGTAAAAATCTATCGAATCGAGGCCGAATTTTTTTCAAACCCCACTTGAATCTCTCTTTTTCGATGATCATCCTGATACTGGACGCGGAACCTCTTTGTTATATCTACAATTATATTGCAATCGGTTTTGTTAAACTTGAAAACTTGTTATCAGTTACTCAAGATATATACAAAAACGGAATTTAAACAAAAAAAAGTTTTTGTCGAATAGAAAGTTGCGATGCATTAGCAGTTTTTCCGGAGCCAATGTTTTCTGCAGAAACCCGCTGTGGCAAGATTTTTTTGTACTTAAGGTACAACCTGCGCGCACTCTTGATTTCTATAGATTTTGCTCAAATTTTGACCAGGCATTGTGCTTATCATTATGCATGTTTGAGCCAAACTCCTTAATTTAGACATAAAACAATAAAGAACTAGCAAGGGTTTAAAAAAATTTGGTTTTTCGAAAAATGGCTGTCGACAAATGACACTATCACTTTGTCGATTTTTTAAATATGTATAAATGTTTATTACGACGAGATTTTTCAACGGGGAAATTGATTTTTCTCATCAATCTTTGATATTCTCGCAAATGTGCCATAGAATGTCGTGTAAAAATGCCAAGTTAATCGGATGAGCATAAAAAAAGTATCGAACTCCGATCTTGAGAGCATGCTTAGAAAAAACGATTTTTCGCGACAAACGCGTTTAACGTTTCGGTAACGGATTTTGTGTCCATAACGAAATGAAATATCGGTTTTAAAACTTATTTGCACATTTCCTTTCGTCTTCTAGCTAACTGGATAGCTTTGTGTCTAATCTGAAGATTTACGCAAAAACTAACACCTTTTACCGACTATGGTATCTTAAGGGGCTACATCTACCTAGAAGTCCGAAAAAAATGGCGAAATAGCGAATTTTTTTTTCTGGCATACGGTTGGCGAAAAAGAAACGCATTTTTTTCAACACAAAGGTACATATAATGCGAGCCTTAAAAGAAATCACCAAGATATACGGAAAAACATCAAAACCATGGCCGCGGCTAAAACTTTTTCGCTACGTTTTAAAAAATCAGATTTGACAAAATGGCGGCTGTTTGAAAAAATATATCTAATTTAGCCTATTTTTTCGACAGTTTTTCGTTAATAAAATATTATAAATAATATAAAAAGATTTCAACAAAAAAAGCTTCTATAGCAAGGTAAAGAATGGCGTGAAGAACGTTGTGTCAACATTTGAGACGGATAGCTTGAAAACTCTGAGAGTGTACATCGTTTTGAATAACGACATTTCTGCTCACCCGGCCGACTTAGAAGCTCTAGCTTATTCAATTTTAGGAATATTTCAATGACTTCATCCGGGAATATAACTGAAAGGTGATGGTGTCGATAAAAATATTTTGGGAAAATGCAATTTTTTGACCCACTTATGTAGATGTAGAACTTTAAAACAGCGTCAACTAAGGGCCTGCTTATCTTTTCGTAATTTGGATTTCCCCGCGTCTCGTCGCGGACTTTTTATGAAATCGATTGTTTCAAGTGCGCGAGTGACTTGTGTTTGTGCAATTGGAGGAATTGCACGTATAATTCAGAGCCGGTTGCACTGCAACCCCATAAAGGCCGAGCGGTCTCAATCGGCGTGTCTCGCCCCTCTCTGCCGAAGGCGCTTCCCCCTCTTGAATTACCAGGCGCGGCTCAATGTCTCGCGACTTTCATGTCTCTCCGTATCTCGCCGCGATTCAGAGATTACCATTTAAGGAGATACTATTCAACGTTTGACATCTAGTATGTTAGTTAAAAAGCCGAAGAATCTGTTCTTCAGCAACGCCAAAAAAGCAGCAAAGTATGTAATCTGGTTCGAGATTGCGGCGTTCATCGGTTCCTATGCTATTTGGCGGCGCATGAACACATCGCAAGGTGAGTCAATCCACAAAATCATTCTTTTCTTTCAACTATTTTCACTTATTTCTCGTGTGCGCCATCGATTTTGAGGTTATACGACTGTGCAACGGTTAAAAAGTCATCTGGAGCGAATTTCTCCTGATTCCCAAATATCCGGAGCTTTGCGGTACACTAAAAAAACAACGAGCTTCCCGCTGATGTCATAACCTCACTTTTTGTTCTCGATCATTTATCGCCCTTTGCGAAAGTATCGCTTGTGCCCTGTTTCGCGATAGCAAATGTGAAAATTCGTATCGTCGGTCGAAGATGAGTGAATACGATCGGAGACTTTATGCGGGAACGACGAAATATCGGACTCTTCGTTTGTCTCTGTTTCTTTAGCTATTTTCCATTGCTTAAAACGCGCAATTTTTTTACCGCAGATTTTAGATACTACATGTACGAAAATTTTCCATCAATACTGAGCGGCTATTACACGGTTGGGGAAACCTTGTCGGGCGCCGATACCATAAGAAAATTGGACAGTGAAGCTTGGAACAAGAAAGAAGTCCTGCCTCTATGAGTCTTCGTCATTCATGGCGCCGGTGCAGGGATTCGAGTGCCTAGTCGGTTGTTCCACTCTAAGATTGTTTGCATTCAAAACCATTTTGCCGGATGAAAAGGATATAAATAAAGGTAAGGATTCTTTCGTACATCATGCCTCACCCCGCTAAGTTTTTCTGCCAAAACAACCGTGCGAATGTCATTCGGACAAACGACAAACTTTGCGTCGTTGGAATGCCACAAAAATTAATTTTTTGTAGCGTGCGGCTGTGAATGCTTCATTGTTTCGCCAGTTTTGACACAGTTACCCCCTCTGCACGTTGATAGCCCTTTACACGATACCTTCTTTTTTGTTAACATCTGTCTCGTCCTTTTTCTCACTTATGCTTCCTCTCTCACCATGCGTTCGGAGGCTCTCACATATTCGTACAATCCTTTGATCGGTTTTCCTTTAATTTATTTCTTAATTTTTACAAGCTTTTATTTCACTTGCTTCGTACGTACGTCTGTCTTTCCAGTTTAAAATTTGTATACCATTTTTCAAGCACTTGCTGGCATACCTATGTAACTTCAGTGATAACGCAATAATATGGTGCCTGGAGCCTTTATTTAAACGTAGACATTTTTTAAATATGAAATATGACTTTGAAAAGCTTGAGGCGTCAAACTTTATGAGTACTTGTACTACTTTAGAACTTGTTTTAGAAGTTTTCTTCTTAGACTACGTATTTTTGCTATTTGGCATATACCCCATACATGATGTCGAAGCTTGCATCGTTGGAACGCAACGAAATATTTTATTAGTGAACTTCCCAAATTGTGTTTAAAAGATTTGAGCCACAAAAACACCGCGATCATTTTTTCTGCACCTTATTTAGCGATCCCCAACTCGAATATACAAAGTTTGATGATCGACACTGATAAAAATACAAAAGTGAAAAAAAAATCGTTGCGTTCCAACGATGCAAACTCCAAGCCCATACCCGTACTGCGATTATCCCTCTTAGTATTTTTCTCGTATACAGCCAGTGAATGTAGCTCAAACGTTCCTACGTATTCTTTCTGGAAGTTCGCGACTTGAATTTGACAAAAAAAAAGGGTTTGGATAATGAAAGGAAATAAAGAAATAAAAAATATCGTTGCATTCCGTATGCAAAGTTCATCGTCATTTGTACAAAACGAATGCTATCGTTTGTAAGACGGTTTGCATCTCAAGGCCATACGCTACCGGTCGCAAGGTTAATCATACTTTTCGAAGTCTGCCTGGTAGGAGTCGACTTAACAATAAAATTCCATAAAGATAGATTTTTTTCCACCTCTGATCCATTACATTTGTTTAAACCGTTTCTTGCTTTAAATATTGCATATGAATTTCACAGTCCTGCAGTTACGTCCTTTCCAAAACCTGCATTGCATCATTGGGTCGAGTAACTGTTGAAAGAATATCAGATGAAAATTCTTCAGCTGTAAATCTGAAGGTACATCTCAGCCGTTCCAAGTCCCTCTGCGGAGATCTCTATTGTTATTTCCCGAAAGATGACACGTGCGTTGTTGACAGAAAGAGAAAACTTCACCCAATGAGTGAAAAGAAGTATTAGAGAATATTTAAAAAAACATAATGGAGCTGGTTCAGTTATTTTTCAAATAGTAGTCGAAGATCCTATTGTGCATCTTTTGGCCGCGATGTCTACCTATTTGACCACATTGCACATTGTGAAGCGAACATTATCCAGTGGTATTGTATACGTATATCGAGATATGCTGCAGCATTGTGTCGTTGAGGGATTAAAAAGAAGCATGTAAAGCATCAAATATTGTCATGTACTTTTTATACAGTGAACGGAACTTTGACTGGTTCCGTATATACATCTTCATTTACATATGTATCAGAATAGTAATGCCTTGCTATGCAGTTCACATCTCCTATGATAGATATAATTCGTACTTTTTCTATATTGAAAACAAGTCGCAGCGCCATTTATTTCTATACGAAGTATCGCAGAAGCAGCAGAAAAGAACGAAGGAAAGTAGCCAAAGAAAAACAAGCACTAGAAATGTATTTATTTCCAAATTCTTGGCACGTACAGTTCGCGCTCCAGGAGCAACCTGGAGATCAGGAAATGAAAAAAGAAATTTGTTCTCATTCAGGAGAAGTTGCGCACTTTGACCCGAATGTGAGATTTTCTATTATCACGTCCGTAGAACTTGAATGCCATTCCAGCGCAAGACTTTCCTCAGCTTCATTCTTCTTCTCCTTTCTCTCTCTCTCTCTCTCTCTCTCTCTCTGTCACTGTTGTGCAAACCCATCCTAACAAACGGGCTTGCTGTTCACCCTCTACCTCTCTTCTCTGTATTTTCCAGCAAATCCAATTTTGAGGCATTTTTTAAGCTAGGAAATAGTTAGTCTCCATGTATCAAACTGTAGGTATACTTTAATGGTATATTTAATGATCGTGAAGTTTGCATCGTTGGAACGCAACGAAAATTAATTCCTTTCATTGAGAACATTCCTTTTTGGCCGATTCAGGCTACGAAAATCATTCAAACGTGATTTATGTATTTGTATTATAGGCAACTTACCTCAAGTTGCAACAGAAAGGTTCTAAACGATAATAAAAATAACGAAATGAGAAAAAAAAATCGTTGTGTTCCAACGATGTAAACTTCAACGTCATTATATTCACGTATACAAAACAATGTTGTTAAATGTGTTTTTCATAATAATGGGAGCGCCGTGGCAGAGTTTTGCAGCAAGGTTGCCGCGGGAGTTGCCAATCGGTGTGCAGTCTAGCTTTCCGTAGAGTTTGATTTGCAAAAAAATGCAAAACTTTCCTCGGTCAGAACACGAAAATAAAGAAAATGCAAATTTAACAGAATAGCACGCATTTGGAAAAAAAGATCAACGTATCACGCAAAAATTCTGTAAAATTTGGATTAATAAAGGAGTTTTTGTTCCTAATTTTTCAAAAACCCTTTTCAGATTGGATCATTTATAGATTTTCTGTCTTCTGTAACGCATATTTGAAATTGCAGATACCGTGCTTGCGTGAAGTCGGCAAATAGTGGGCGTCGCTTTGTGCGAGGTGCAACGAGAATGGAATCGCTGATAGAGGGCAGTCTGTCCGATCGCATAAGCAAGCGCGATCGCGAGCGTAAGAATGTTATCGAGAGACGTCGCGAGGAGCGTCAACAATTGGTGGTCGAGTGCGAGCAAACGAGTTACTTCAAAGAAGCGTTTTACGCATCGTGCAAGAAGATCAAGGATCTGCTGGACAGTGCGCCGGGAACAGTAATATCGGCGTTGCCCTCGTTGTTCGACAAGGCCAACAAGGAGATCGAGACACTGAAGAATTATCTGTCGCAGTCGAAGATGTTTCTGAAGGTTTACGACATAAGGAGAGCCCAGGAGAGCCTTCAAATTTTGGAGGCTGAAGCGGCTGAATTGGAGTTGAAGTTGTTGCCGAAGAAGAAGTTTGGCTTTAAGAATCGTCGGGTAGCGAAGAAGCCGCAAAACGACAAAACCAACGACGTCGTCGACGGCCTCAAGGACCTCAAGATCGTCGAGGTCAACAACGGTCCCATAAACGGCGGCAAACAGACCAACGAGTTTTCCAAAAATCACGGCGAAAGCTCGTGCGTCGTCGCGGGTAAGAGCGACGAGCGTTTGTGCCTCGACGCCGAGAACGTAAACAAGAACGACGTTATGATAATCGATCTTAACCGATGTACGGTGAAAATTTATGGCACACCGAGCACCCTTCACATAGTAAATCTTAAAAATTGCACTGTACTCGTTGGACCGGTCGCCTCGTCCGTATTTATTCACGACTGCTCCTCCTGCACTTTCGCTTTCGCATGCCAACAACTGAGACTCCACTCGTCCAACGATTGTACCTTCTATCTTCACGTTACCAGTCGCGCTATCATCGAGGACTCCACGAAAATACGCGTCGCACCGTACAACTGGACTTATGAGGATCAAACGAGCCATTTCAATCTGGCCGGCCTCGATACGAAAATCAACAATTGGGACTGCGTTGATGACTTCAATTGGCTCTCATACGAGAAACGGTCACCGAATTGGTCCATCCTTAAACCCGAGCTTAGGATCAAGACGTGGGATTGACGAAAAATTTATTTACGAATAAGAGACGGAGAGAACGAGAGCGAGAGAGAGAGAGGGGGGGGGGAAGAAACAAGTGATTAAGAGAGAAGAGAGAGGGTTTTAAGTAATTTTTAGATATTCGGCCTTCGACGGACCTCACTCGATTCTTATTCAGAAAGTAAATCGTTTTTTTTCTTTCAGACCGTTTATTCACTGTAATAGTATAAATGATTGTGCTTTTGTGCGCCTTATTAAAAACGAATATGTAACGAACAAAAGTCACGATCGTTGCTTGTTACAATTTTAATCTTGATGATTTTTTTTACGCCATGGATCGGAGGATTCCTGATATATTTGAGGCAAAAAAACATGGTCGTAAATACGACCGGTGGTTTTTTTGTTAAGAATTATTGATCAGCATTTACAAAAAATGGTTTTCTTTTCGCAAATGTCACGAGAAAATTTCTGAGCTCCGAGACTCTTTTCTCCAGGAGCTCCAGGCTTGCTCCGCGCCTCCTTCCCGCATCTTATTGTAATTACGCATGGAGAGGTACAGCAGCCAAAACTATATTAGCGTCGACGAATTATTCAGACGTGTAACGAACTCAATGGCTTTTACATAATAATAATGCACATAATGTTCAAACCCTTTGTCGATGCTTCGTCTCAATGTTTTTTTTCAAGCTTAGGGATTGAGAAACGTTTAAGGAGGTTGCTCAGCTATCGCGAAATAGTAAGAATTTGCTGAAATTTGTTGAGGGTATTTGCCAACAGGTGTTACGACTCCGTGTAACATATCAAGTACTTCGTCTGCGTGATTGTTGAGAAATGTATTGTTCACGTTAGGTCCTTATACACGGGCCACGTAGCAAAAGCTTCTTGAGAACTCTTATACGACTGTCGCAACATAATAAAAATAGTAAGAATTGAATGGAAATGCGCGGATAAAATTCTTAACATTTTGATGAATAATTTCAACGAAGAGTACAGCGTTTTGTCTGTCTCGTTATCGAGATATTCGTGAAATAAAACAGGAAATTTCGGTAAATATTTACAAGTGGGGTTGCAGCGCTAATCGGCTCCAAATATTTTTTCACGTGTTCGGGGCTATTCTGCAATATGAAAATATGTTTTTTTTTTATGATGGGGGAGGGGTATTTGATTAAGACAAAAAACCCAAACCCGTCATTTGACCCACTTGATGTCACCAAACCCGTTTCCTCCATACCTTTAAAAAAAAATTTAAAAGCGTCTGGGGGTTGAAATAAGGGTTGAAATTGTCTTCCCCCGTCTTAAATATTATAAACAAAGTGCCCTGAAATACATCGACTCGGTACCAAATTTCTACACCCCTTTTCTAGCTGGAGCCTCGTAAAAACTGTAAACTAACTTACCGTACAGCTCTATACATTTGCATTCGATCTGATGATACACAACCACATTATTATTATAAATAAGTGTTTATATTTATTTTTTATTTATTGCCATCGGCATACAAATTTCTGTTCATAATAAAGAACAGGTTCTGTATTTGCTTTTAATGTATTTTTTTTGCTTTACAATGTTTAAATTATTTTTCGAATACCTGCTTTTTTTATTTCATCTCAATTTGACATTTATTTGATATTTATTTGATTTGATCAATTTGACAGATATTTGATTTAAAAAACTATGTTATCCAGTTCAACATAATTTTTCAGTAGAAGGATCGAATTGAGAATTTCCTTCGTTTTTCCAAGTCGGTTGAAATTTTTGTTTTTCACAAAAATGATTCATTTCTATTTCTACGTATGCATATAAATTTCCCGTTTGGTTTTTAACGTCTACTAATACCAGTATGGTTGAAACGAGACTTAACTCGTGGTCTTTAACTTAAGGGGTTGACCTACTGTGATTTAAAAAAAAAATCGTTTTTTCCTTTAAAAGATAGTTTGAACGGTTAAGATTAATCCGTTGTACGAGGCAGGAATGGCAGATTAACGGTAAGACATGAAAAATAAAAAATTTCACTCTAAAAACCCACGCTCGAACTTTAAACGCGTTTTTCTCGAAACTATGTTTTTCAAAACGGTGTACACGATATCTCGAGCTGTAATCAATGAATCGACTTGAAATTTGGTACACATATTCAAAGGAATAGTACTTTTCGGCGGACGGATGATTTTATCGTTTTTATTCTTTGTTTGATAATTATAGATAAAAAATAACACGTTTTTTTGAGCCGAAAATTTCGAAGAAATTCGCCGATAGCCAATACAATGTAGTTAAGCATATTTTTTGTTTGTTTCTTCACTGTTACTTGCGATATCACGTACACCGATCGACCGCGGACGA
>OX632363.1:4177348-4226248 GCA_951751655.1 Ophion costatus
TGAACTGCGGATGGGTGAGAAGGAGGGGGGGGGCAGAGGGCAGCATATTGAAGTAGGCTTAAAGGAGGGTTAGTAGGGTCAGAAGAGGTTTAAAGGAGGGCTAGGAGGCTCTGCGAGCCACCGGTGAAAGGAGTCAAAGGAGAGTTAGTAGGGCGAAAGGAGGTTTAAAAGAGGGTCTGTAGGTTTGCGTAAGCATTAAATCAGGCTCACTAGGGTTTAAAGGAGGTTCAGATAAACCTACTAAACCTCCTTTGAGTGAAAAAGTTCAATTTCTGCCACTTTTGGAGGTTCAGTAGGTTCTAATATAAATGTTTTTGAGATTTCCATTTGAACCTCTTGAACCTCCATTGAATGACAAATTGGGATCGAAAGGAGGTTTAAAGGAGGGTCTAAATTTCGACTCGGGTCGTTTCGAGAAAAGTGCGTTTAAAGTTTTACTGGCAGCTCTATCGTCGTAATCAGAAGTTTACCTATAATTTGTGATTCCTGCACCATATGTTGGACCTTTCGCCTCAATTCAACTTGTCTCAAGCGATGAACTTAGAGTTTCGAAATTTTCACAGCAGCCTAAGCTTCTAACGTTTTGACAGCATGATTTTGAGATGATTTAAAAAATATGTGAAAAATGCATTTTTCGAAGGTTACATCAACGGAACAAGTCCCTGAAACAAACCGGTATTGACGATTAAATAGATAAGGGATTGCGTTCCTTCATATCCGACAAAAATTTGCTCTCCCATGAACGATTAATCGATAGAGAATTAAAGCTTCAGCAATCCTGAATTTTCTCCCTGGTATATAGTGGTGGAATTATTGCATTTATGGATATGGAGAAGCTGAGATAGGAGGGTGCTGTCGGTACATTTCAAGTATCTCGGAGTATCTAAGAATAACTTCGGCCCAAAGTTTTTGCAGACCCCGAGCTGCGATCCCTTCGATTTTTGTTATCTTTGCCAATATTTTTACTAAAGCTCTCCATCCACTGTGCTCTCGGTGAATATATCTGAATAACATCAATCTTTTATCGAGAAACCACGAAGGGGACAGGGAATTTGACTAGTGACGTAATTCTAGCATCCCTTTTTGCATTCTATCTTTCTTAGTCTTTTCTCAGGGTAATTTAATCTCAACCTATCTTATTACACGCTTTTATTTGACTTGCGTCGTTCAAAATTTGTAATCCAGTTTTCAAGCACTTGCTGGCATCTGATTGAGCTGAAATTTGACATACCAAAATAAATGAAACGTAGATAATATGCGACGCGTGAATAGCCAAAGTGAAAAAAAGTAATATTGGACAACTTAATACTCGCCAGTGAAGGTATTAAGACAGATAATTGAAAAATTCTAATGTAAGAAGGTACAAAATAAAGAAATAATCGTAAAAAATCTTTTAAAAAACAAGTTTTTATTTATAAACTATTGAACTAAAAAGTACAAAATAATATTTAGTGTATCAAGTTGAATAGTAAAGCTACAGATGAACATCTTTGGTCACTGATCAATGGTGTAGGCGGTACATACTTAAGGCGTTACCCCCACTTGAAGCGCAAAAAAAAGGCCTTTTTCATGAATTTTTTTAAAGAAAACTACAAAACTTTTTTATTCGATCAATATACCATCTTAAAGAACACATCTTGAAGAACTTTCAGTAATTTTTTTGGTGAAAAATATTACATTGTTTAGTGGCAAATGGCCGTCATCGAAATAATGTTTTTATATACACGGTTTGCGGTGACCAACATTGCGGCGAAGTGGATCATCTGAAAAAATAATGCGGATGGATTTAGTCAAATGTAAGTATAAAGTAGTCTTTAATCGAAGGATTTTGAAACATATTCATTTTTCACAAAATGGCGGACAGTCAAAGTTAATGGTTCGATTTTAACGAAAAAAAACGGCCGTTTTTTGGCTATAAAACGGCCATTTTTTTCGAAAAAAAAAATCGAACGATTAAAGACTACATTTTTATGTATTAAATAAGCCTGCAAAATTTCAAGAAGATCGGTTCATTAGTGTCCGAGTAATCTTGGTCACCGACTTCAGAAATGCCATTTTGAGAAAAACGCGTTTAAAGTTTCAATTAGCCGGACGTTTACACAACGGATTCTTCTCTTTCAACGCTCATACCTCAGTCAATTTTGTTCGGATCGACTTGAAATTTTCAGGACATATTCTCAGATACTTACACTTCAAAAAAATGCAATAAAAAAAATCGATTTTTTCAAAATCGCAAGTGGGGGTAACCCCTTAATAAAACCTACAATAACATAGAACTTTTGAAAATTTGTATATTTTCTCAAATGCTTGGGCTTTATTTCCAGTGTCATGACGTTCCACGCCTCAAGCATTTAAGATAATATTCAAATTTTGAATAGTTCTATGTTTGTGCAAGTTTTATTAAGTACCTAAAGTTTTTTCGCAATTGTAATCTTGTTAACATACTCAAATCAAATTTTCGGCTATATAACACACCACTTTGACAAAGAAGCATTCACGAAGTCCCCCAAAAAAATTCAAGTTGAAATATCAAATAGTCTATTTATAGTAACGCATTTTGTCGGTTGGGTGCAAACAACTCCAGTTCCGGAAGTACGTCTCTCCACTGAAGTGTGCCAAATAAGGGTTAAGTACGTACTGCCTGTGCCTTTGATCATCAACCAAGGCTGGCGTTCTTCTGTACTTTTACTACTTAACTTCATACACTAAATATTATTGTTTACTTTTTAGTTAAATAGTTTGAACAAAAACTTGTTTTTAAAAGGATGTTTTACGTTTATTTTTTTAATTCTGTTTTTTTCGTTTACAAGTAAGACAAATGCAGTATTCTCCTCGCAGTCGTGACATTTTGCTAAACTGCATTGTCGTCATGTGCGAGGAAACTATGAAAACGCTTCTGTAGTCCCACGTGTCCGATGTTCGTTCAAGATCCTGCTCGCGTTCTTCAAAACCCGGCGCACTGATTCGTGATCCCATTGAGGGTCAAGCACCGTGAGATAGGCCCTTTGACGTCTTGTGAAAGAAAATTTCCGACATGTTTGTACACTCTGGCTCCACCTCTCGTATTATCGTTTGCGCAGGTGATATATATACGGGGTAGATTTTTTAGCTTACCACCGTTGAAAATCCGGATAAAAATCCACTCATACGTATAATATACCGGGTGAGGCAATGGCTATTAGCTGTAGAAATATTTTCTAACCCATCAGACTTAGGAGAAAACTTTTCCTACAAACGTTGCATAGTTCGAAGGGGCTCATTGCGTGGTGGCAATCGGGTTCATCCAGGTGGAGGCGCTTCGGAGATTTTAAGGTCACCTCCATTTTTAAAAATGAGACGACCAATTTTTTGCAAAATTTTATCATGGAACTAAAAGCAAGTTTACAGACCAAATTTCAAGATGATCGATCAGGATTTAGTGTAAAAAAACGATAAAACAGGAATTTCAATGTTTTTAGCCTAGAATCGATCACTGGGCTACATCTACCGAGGTGGGGTAAAACATTGCATTTTTCCAAAATATTTTTCTTCTATAGTATCAGCTTTTAGCTACACTGTAAAAAATTTCTGTATAAAAATTAATACACAAGTGTAGGAAGTTTTTATGCGGATACCGCTTATGAAATTTCAGATACGACTTTGAAAATCCAAAACAGGTTATTTGAAAAATGAAAGTGTAGCTCCGTAATATTAATATACTTGTGCGTTTGAAAAATAATGCACGTGTAAAGAAATAATCACATCCAAGTATATTGAAATCAAGAACCATTTGCTGATATCAATATACGAGTGTATATTAAATTTAAGAACCCTTTGGTAATATCAGCATACGGGTGTGTATGAATTTCACAGAACCAAAGTATTACCTTTAATGTACACTGTAAAAAGCTTCTGTATAAAAATTTATACACAAGTGTATGATGTTTTTATGCGGACGCCGTTTATGAAATTTCAGATAATATTTTGAAAATCCAAAGCAGGTTATTTTAAAAATAAAAGTGTAGCTCCGTAATATTAATATACTAGTGCGTTTGAAAAATAATGCACGTGTAAAAAAATGTTCACATCCATGTATATTAAATTCAAGAACCATTTGCTAATATCAACATACGGGTGTGTATTAAAATTACTGATCCTAAGTATTAAGTTTATTTCAGAAATTGATAATTAAGCCCACTGAAAATGTGACTCGTATTTATCCTCCTCGACGGGAGCTAGAGATAAAAAGGTGGTTTTTGTGAAATTTCTTCCTTCAACACCTGGTGGCGTAAAAAGGGAAAAATAATTTCCTTCCGGAAAGGCGAGTTCAATAACTGCGACTCTGGCATGGATATGGAGAGGTAACGAATTTGTGACACTATCCGACGCGTGCACGAGTTGCAAACGCGTCTGTTTTTTCCAGGACGATCGTAGCCGGTGGTCGGGTTATACGCCCGACCGAAGCTGCGAGTGGCTATGGGAAAGTGCGGAACAAGGCGCCGTCCCTCGGGCGCTACGCGAACTACGCGCGACCATCGGTTGTCGCGAGCGGCCGATGTGGGTTGAGCGCGTTTTGTATTTGCAATACTCTGTTTTTTATATTTGAATTAATATACAACTGTTGTAATCTTTAATTTAAGGCACGGGTTGATGCAATACATTTTCCATAAATTTACAAACTTTTCTTGGAAATTCCATGTTGCATCTATTAAATTCTATATCCACGTTAGAATTTCGTGTTCCTGTTTTAAATTTACGGTACAAGTGTCTTAAATTCAATTTCATTTACTGAGTTCGTAAAATTCAATTCTTTTATCCCTTAAATGTAGTGTAAATTTAATATAATTTTCACGTTGTTTCATGTGATTTTCATGTGATTTTCAGCGTTTATGAATTCTTTTTTCAATTCCAGTTTCGCACTTTTAAATAAATCTGTTGTGATCATGCATTGTACGTATCGTAAAATTCAGTTTCACATATATTATATTTTTCAGGCAGCTGTAAATAAATTTCAAACTTGTTTTTTATTTTCAATGCTTTGTTTTTTATAGTTGATTTATCATACATCTGTGGTAATTTTCAATTGAAGACACGGGTTAATGCAATACATTTTCCACAAATTTACAAACTTGTCTTTGAAATTCAATGTTCTATCTATTAAATTCTATATCCACATTAGAATTTCATGTTCCTATTTAAAATTTACGATACAAGTGTTTCAAATTTTATTTTTATCTACTGAGTTCGTAAAATTCAATTCTTTTGTATCTTAAATGTATTGTAAATTTCATATCTTTTTTTGCAGTGAATATTCCCTGAAAATTTCATTGAAATATTTCTAAAATTGAATGAGCTACTACTCCTAACAGTCGGCTGGGCGAGCATTAGCAGCATCATACTTCAAACTCTAAACGCGTTTTTTTCGAATCACTGTTTTTAAAGTCGGTGGACAAGATATCTCGAAAACCACTCGATGGGTTGTTTCCAAATTTACAGGAGATACTATGAGGAACATTTAAAGGTCGTTGACGATCTCACTTTTCAAAATCGAACTTCGTGTTTTAATACTCACGTAAAAATGACGACTTTTTCATTCTATTCGTATGCTCGAGGTTCAATTAGTCGCCACGTTGTGACATTTTTTTTTTATCGACGATCGTTAACGACTCGTATTTATTGTTAACTTGAATAACCCGTTTGGTTTTTAGACTTCGGATGTACCATTTAAGCTGAAGCGGGTGCACCGTCGAACGTCACGAAAAAATTTCATCATCTGCCGGTGGCTGTACCAATATATCTACCATTGTATTTAAAAAAATGCGTTTCTTTTTCACCGACCGTTTTCCAGAAATAAAGATTCGGAATTTGGCCCTTTTTTCGGGCCTCTACGTAACTCCTTAAAAACAATAATATTGACCAAAACGCGACCGAGCTTTTTTGTTATCGTGTTTCTATCATTAAAAAAACATGTTGATTTTTTTCTTGATTTTACGAGGTATAAATGACATGATTATTGTTATTACCTAACGAAAAAAAAGTTAAGAAAAAAATGTATGTCAGGACTGAACTATTATTATTCTGAATAAGCGTGCCAAGTTTCAAGTCAATCCATTCATTTCATGTCGTGTCATTACGAGAAATCGTGTACACCCTCTTTAAAAACATAGTTCCGACAAAAACGCGTTTAACGTTTTTGAAACGTTCTATCGTTGCAAGAATAAGTTAATCTACAATTTGCGATATCTGCATCATATGTTGGAACATTCTTTTTAAGGGGGGAAATCACAGTAGCACACAAAAAAATAGGCATATTTTCGGGAATTAATTTTGGCTGAATAAAAGTATCAATCGAAAATCTGTAAAGTAGGTTTTATAGCAATACTAAAAAAGTACAAAATGTAATTTTTTGAATAAAAAATATATAAAAATGGCGGCTGCGCAGCATATGCCCCAAGGCGCCTATTTTTGAAAGCGTGTCGATGGCCGAAGACGAAGACTCCTTAATTTTTGACCTGGAAGAAAAAACCAAAATTTTTTAGTTTCCATATAACAACAGCTAGCGAGCTACGTAGGATTTTTTCGATATATTGATTTTTCGCAAAATGGTGCATGTTTGAAAATAAAGTTAAATTTTGAACAACAAAAGAACGCCATAAAATCGTCGATAAAAAAAACTAAGCCATATAAAATAAAAAATCCTACGTAGCTCCGTGGAGAAAGATGTTTCGAAGCTACTGTCAAAATTTCAAGTCGATCGGTAAAGATTTGCTCGAGTTATGTCTTCGGCGAGCTCAAAAAAAGTGGTTTCGAGAAAAACGCGTTTAAAGTTTTAAGTACTGAGAAACCATATGAAAATTTCATATACCTCTAATCTGCAATGCCTGCACCGTACAGTCGATTTTCGTACGCAGTATCCTTTTTCGTCCCTTTTCTAACACGACTCGACGATGTGTCACTCATAATGACAATCATTTACAAATATCACTGTTTTTTATCACTATTTATGTTATATACGTATGCACGAAAGTGAAGCGTCGTGAAAAAGCGTTGTATTCAACGCAAGAAATTTGGGCACTCGGACACTTTTGCCGTATTCCATCATTTGGTATATTATTTTTAAGACCCTAAAGCACCTTTTAAGCGAAATTTTTTTTTTCGAAAAATTGAAAATTTTACTGTGATCTCCCTTAATATCAGTTGCCTCGAGCGACGACTGGGTCTTCGTCATATTCACAGTATCCTAACCCCTTAAACTTCTCAATGCTCGACCCCCGAGACTCTAGACCAGGTGCTCGGGTGGAGAGGTCACAGCCTCGCAAATTTCGAGCAGGAGATACCGTGTTTGTAGCCCGCATACCCACGATACTGTCCGAGCCACCACTCAGATTCAAGCGGTTGAAGTTTCCCGAGCACATTGGCTTTGCCATTGCGATCAATAAGGCCCCGGGACTCATGCTCAACGTGACTGGAGTAGACCTACGAAACGGGTGTCCAACACGGTTGGAGTGCCAAAGTCCTTTACCATGAGGCACTTCGCTAATTCTGTTCCCTTTGTCTCATCTTCACTTTGCCCTGCACTGCATGCCATCAAAAGGACACCAATACTACAGCTATTATGTAATATACAAAATCTACCGTACCATATTGTGCACATAGTACATAACGTATAATATATAATACATAATATATAACCGACACTGGTGGATGGGTGTAGATACTTGAGTAAAAGTTAGTGCACCAGAGAATCCAAAGAATTTGAGGCCGTCTATACTGCTAGGGGTTTTCCAATTTCCTCGCACCCTCGGCAAATGCGGTATAGCGAAGCTTAAGATGGCTGTGGACGCAGCGGAAGTTAGATTAGATTAGCGAAGTGGGAGTGAGAAGTGATAGGGAAGAGTAGGTAATACGTGAAAACTCGCAGAGGTCTACGTCGGAACTCAGGAATTAAGGGGCTACACCAGTGTGACACTTTTGAAGAATCGATTTTTTTTTGCCTTTTTCCACAGTTTATACTTTCAAGAATATTCTGTAAAAATGTCAAGGCCGTATCTCTAATAGTCCCCGAATGGCAGCCTACCAAAGAGCAAGCTCTTTAGAAGATTGGATGAAAATTGACGATTTGGCATTGAAAAAAATGACCATTTTATAGGCGAGGAAACAGACTTTTTTCATAACTACGCCATTCTGTTAGATTTTAATATTTTTCGAAAATCCTACGTAGTTGTACGGGAATTACCTTCCAGTTTAACGACATTTTTCCTTTTTCGGTTTCGGCTACTCAATCGGCCGGAATCATGTCAGCAGTGGAGGAACTTTTTTTTTGCTGCCTCCGAAGGCAGCGCATAAGTTTTTCATAATAATCATCGATAATTTTATATTTTTTTCAAGCTGGTAGTCACACAGACGTTTTCTTATTTACGTAATAAAAATATAAAAATGCATAATTTTGTCCTTTAATTATAGATTTTATGAAAAATAGACACCCATAGGATAAGTCTATACCTCGCATGCATTTTTTTCGAGACTCATTGAAACAAAAAATCATAAACCGTCTTTTGCCTTAAACCGACGAATTAATGAATAAATACAATACATATTATACAATATGTGATATATATATACATATACACTCCCGCTCAAAAGTTTGGATACACTCATCGATATTTCTTGCCGCACTTGAAGTTGGATAACTGCCAAAAAAAAGATATCCAAATTCCCAAGGCGGCGTTTGAAAAAAGGTGTATCAGGCTACAGTTTGTCCATTTTTAAACATTTTTGCGATTTTTTTTCGACCCAGTACGCCCTTTGGTACTTGACCATTTTTAGGCCTTTTTTCGACCATCGCGAATCGGGCGCACATTTTAAGGAAATTTTTTGTATTTTTTTTTACCATGAAAAACTCAAAAGGGATGATAAAAACTCCATCTTCCTCTATTTAAAAAATTTTTGCGATTTTTTTTCGAAATGTCATTTCATTTTTTGCTAAAAAAGATAGATTTTGAAAAATTCAGAATAACTCGAGAACAATAGGGTTTAAAAAAAACATCAAGAATGCAAAAAGTTGCGTATTTTTATACTGGATCGCCTGGAATTTTTTCAGAATTTTTCTCCGAAATTTTTTTTTGGAGTATTTTTATTGAGGGAGAATACTCAAAAAAAAAAATTTCGGGGAAAAATTCTGAAAAAATTCCAGGCGATTCAGTATAAAAATACGCAACTTTTTTCATTCTTGATGTTTTTTTTTAAACCCTATTGTTCTCGAGTTATTCTGAATTTTTCAAAATCTATCTTTTTTAGCAAAAAATGAAATGACATTTCGAAAAAAAATCGCAAAAATTTTTCAAAACGAGGAAGATGGAGTTTTTATCATCCCTTTTGAGTTTTTCATGGTAAAAAAAAATACAAAAAATTTCCTTAAAATGTGCGCCCGATTCGCGATGGACGAAAAAAGGCCTAAAAACGGTCAAGTACCAAAGAGCGTACTGGGTCGAAAAAAAATCGTAAAAATTTTTTTAAATCGACAAACTGTAGCCTGATACACCCTTTTTCAAACGCCGCCTTGGGAATTTGGATATCTTTTTTTTTGGCAGAGTTATCCAACTTCAAGTGCGGCAAGAAATATCGATGAGTGTATCCAAACTTTTGAGCGGGAGTGTATATCATATGAAAAGTATACTGTATTTCATATAAAAATTGTATGCTTTATGACTTTTCGACAACAACGAAAGAATAAGAAGATATTTTTTCTCCTCATTCTTAAGTTTCAAATTTACAAAGTGTCCAAATAATGTACCGTTTACGCATGTTCAGTTTAAGTCTTTGCCGAATAAACAACAATCGATGTGATAGTTCATAAAATCCGAAAGTGATGCCAAACATTTTCTTTTCTTTTCGTGTAATGTATACTTTTGCACGTTCCATTTGCATTCGGGGGAGGAAATAAAAATCTGGTGGTTATTCCATAACTCCGAATATCGTTGGTGCGGAAAATACGGCAAAATTCACATCTAGTTGAATCATAATTGTGGTCGAGGTTTCAAAATGTTTGGCATTACGCTCGATCGATTTATCGGGGGATTTGAGAGCCTCTAGCACGCCAAATTGTAAGATCGTTACAGCGTCACTCAGTCGTATAAGTCGGCTCGCCAAAAAGTTTCTCTTTCATTTCCTTCTCTTTTTATTTGGCTTCGGTGGCTCGGATTTCGGAATTCAAACGAGCGAGAGCGATCGCTCAGTTACATTGTGCTCAATGGATCAATGGCTTTTGCATTTTTGGCTCCCGGACATCCCGCCGATCTCATTTTCCAACCGCGCGATCCCCCGGGGGAGGAATTTACGTTTGCAAGGTTTCACATGTATTCGCATGTTTTTTTTTTCACCGCCAAAGACCACGTCACAAATGTTTCGCTACGGATGGTTTTCAGTTACGAGCTGCTGAGACCAATTCTTTTTCCATGACCTAAGCATGGTCGCAACTTGAAAAAATCGTGTCTTTAATTGGACGTGCCGGAGGAGATTCTTGTTAGAGATATTGGAGACTCCTTTTTCACGCTTTGTTTTGTCGAGAGCGAGCACTGGTAAAATATTTTTTATGATTTTCGTGTGATTATTGGAAACTGCATTTTTTTTGCAAGCTTTTTTAATTCAACGCTGTGGGCGTCGAGTTCGTGAACAATCGGTGAAGTGTAGAGGCGTTTTCACTGTTGGTGATTTGATGTTGCGCTGAAGAATTGTTGATTAGGGGGTCTGCGTAAGCTTGGGGCCCAAAAACAGCTCGATTCACAATAACTTTTTTCGGATTAAAACATGCTGACGACAAGGTCAGGATTTTACATGAACTTGTAAAATCTGACTGCTTTTTGGTGAAATATATTGATAAATGATGAAGTTATTATTATTATTTAACGGGAGAAATACACCTAGGAGCCGGAAAAAAGGTCATTTTTGTGAATTTTTTCAAGGGAAACTATTTGAAATTTCGGATTGGGGTTTTAATTATATAAAAGTATATACATTCAAAAGATGTTTAATTTTATTTATTTAAGGATGTTGAGTCCCAAATCGCAAATGATGATAAAATTCTGAAAATTTGGTATGTTTTTGTATGAAGTATTTCAGAGGTCGTGTAAAAATGTTACGACAATTAGGAAGCTCGTTATTGAACAATTAACATTCACAAATTAAATGTTGTTTTATGGAAACTGATGTAACTTTGCAATAAGTTTTTTTTTTGACCTCTCAATTTTATAATATCTGCAATATACTGAAAGCAACGGAAACAGAACGAAGTTTATTGATAAATTTTTTTTTATTTCATTTAAAAATTGTTCTTAACAAAATGTTAATTTTTTAATAACGAGCTTCCTAATCGTCGTGAAATTTTAACACGACCTCTTAAATACTTCATAGAATAACATACCAAATTTTCAGAATTTTCTTATCATTTTTTATTTCAACCCTTAAGGAGGTTGAAGTAATGATGATAGAATTCTGAAAATTTGGTATGTTTGTACATGAAGTATTCAGGAGGTCGTGTAAAAATTTCATGACGATTAAGAAGCTATTTATTGAACAATTAACATTAACATGTTTCATAGGGACTCAACATCCTTAAAAATATCAAACATATACACGGATATTGTACGATCCTTGGAGCGTCGTAAAAAAATCGGTACCCAAAATTTCTCGAAAACCATCGAACCGATTGCCTTGAGGTTTTTTGTGGTTATTCTATACACCATTATCTAGTACTTGTCATAGAATTTTTTTTTCGTTATTTAGTTTTTCTATTACAGGCAAAATAATAACTAATTTTTGGCCCAAAAATCACTATTTATGTTGAAACGTCCGCCATTTCGTCATAAATCGATATTTTCAAAATCGGCTATTTCCATTGTTTGTTTCCGCGCCTCAGACGCAAAGTGCCATATAATTCGAAGATCTATAAAACTATACCAGCTCGAATAGTTAAACTTTTTAGTAGTGACCCCATGGAAATACGCATTTTTTAGGGAATCATCTTTGTAGGGAATTTCATGTCCTTTACGAAAACAACTGTCTTTGTTATCAATTACAAAAAATCCAGAAATTTAACGAAAAAAGTATTTTTCGGCGTTTTTGGATATGCTTCTGCAACTACAGCTCATCATTTGTGAACTAATTATTAATTATTTTTATGAATTATGAATTATTAATTTGATCTTTCCATTAATTCTATGTGTAGTTTACCCTCTGACGTTTCGAATTCACTGTGGATCGAAGGAAATCAAATCAACGTGCCTCGTCGGTTCGGTACCACGCACCCATGTATACCGTAAAAAATAGGCGTTCCGTGTTAAAGGGGGTACCCCCTTTAGACGCTTGAAAATTAGTAATTTTATCAGCAATTTTTTAAAGGTGATAAAATAATCGCATCTCTTTAAATTTTGACCCTATCTTATCTTAACAATCAAGTGTTAAACTTTTTCTTTTTCAAACAAAACAAAATGGCGGCGTTATAAGGTATTCCTTTAGGCGTCATTTGGAAATCTGCTCATGTTGCAACTTAAAAAGTTATTGATCGATCTGGCTGAAATTTTGGGACGTTTCTCACTATAACATTATTGGAGGGATATGCTTATAAAAATATAAAAAAGTATAAAATTAAAAATGAAGTGGGCTTTGTAATTGAATTTTCATATTTTTGACCATTTTCGCGACAATTTTTGTGCCAACAAGTAATTTACTTACGCGATAACCTTAAAACTTTAGGTATATCCTTCCAATAATGTTATAGTGAGAAACCTTCCAAAACTCAACCACACGAATCAATAACTTTATGAGCAGTTTTTCTAAAGTCGCCTAAAGGAATATCTTGTAGTGTCGCAATTTTGGTTTGCTTAAAAAAGAAAGCATTCTTTTCTAACACTTGAAAGTTGTGAATAAGATAATGTTAAAAATTTTAAATGATGCGATTATTTTATGACCACTAAAAAAATCCATGAAAAAAAATCACGATGTCTTCCACGATCAACGATGTCTTGGACGCATTCCTCGGAGAATTCTCGTCACCCATAAAGCCCCTACCACCCGTTAGATTCTTTCAGCCTCTTCCCAACCCCCATTGTTGTTCCCCTTGAAATAACTGGCGACGTGGAAAATTCGAGGACAGGTCGGAGCGACTCCTCCCGCCGTCATCCTTGCGAATTAGCAAAGCACAAAATAACGAGGTGCAAAGTTCCTTTGACGGGCCGTCGTTGGACACGAGAATCTTGGAATCCTTCTCGTTCCTATTGCGTGGCAATCAGCCTTGGCGCCAATAGCGCAGGAAGTGTATAAATAAAAAGATCGATACATCGCTATACAAATGTACTTGCGTCGTTTGAGAAACGTTTGGCTCTTTAAGGGGGGATTATCTTTTTTTTTCGCAAAATTTACCGTTTTTTGGGATTTTTTTTGTGAAGAAAGTATACAACGGAAAACTTGTGAAACTTGGCATATAGTTTTATTGATCTGTTTACTACATACAAAAAAATTTTTAAACAATTTCATCAAAAAATCCGCCTCCCACCCCCCTTGACGCGCGATGGTCCTTTTTTGATGGTGTGCACGATTACAGCCTTCACGTTCATCCTGCAACAAAAACCCAAAAAGCATTTTACTTTAGACACATATAGCTATCGTTCGATGAAGGGAAAAAAAAAAATTGACGATTTGGTGACGTTTTGAACTTGAAGTATCGATTTTTCGAAAAAAATTGATCGATTTTTTGTTATAAATAAAAAACTATTAAACGTATTGCTTTTTTGCTTCATCAAACGATAGCTATATGTGTCTAAAGTAAAATGCTTTTTGGGTTTTTGTTGCAGGATGAACGTGAAGGCTGTAATCGTGCACACCATCAAAAAAGGACCATCGCGCGTCGAGGGGGGTGAGAGGCGCATTTTTTGATGAAATTGTTTAAAATTTTTTTTGTATGTAGTAAACAGATTAATAAAACGATATGCCAAGTTTCACAAGTTTTCCGTTGTATACTTTCTTCACAAAAAAATTCCCAAAAAGCGGTAAATTTTGCGAAAAAAAAAGACAATCCCCCCTTAACAATGAAATACGAACGCGAAGACAGGAATATCCGCAAGAACGCGAGAAGTACGGTTAAAACGTGGACATTCTTCTGCACCGATGAACGGATCGACGTACGTTCACGAATACGAGCTCTATCTCGGCAGCGATGCTTCTTTGAAAATTTTACACTCTCGCAACGACACTACTCACTTTGGCACGAGCCTTTCCGGAGTCAGGGTGGCAGAAGTGAATGCAAGAGTGAAGGCCAGAGCCTGAATTATAGTAGAAGGTCCGAAAAATCGTTGTTTTATCTCATTGCTCAAATCGATAGATAAACTATCCAAGAATATGTTTACAAAGTTACAGAGGCGAATTGTAAATATGTTCGAAGATATACGGCCAAAAGTAGAGAAGCGAATGATTTTTGATATTGATATTTCCTCCTATTGAAAACTTTGAAGCGCGTTTTCTTCAGTTTTCATTTTTACTTTTTTTCCAAATTGGCGGGCATGATAGCAAAAAAACTAAACGACCTATTGAATCAAGCCAAAGATTATGTTCTTCAGTATGAAAATCTCTTCTAAGCGAATTAAAAAAGTCGTTGAAAAAGTATTTTCGAATCATTTTTATAGCACGTTAAAGTGTTTTTTTAACACATTTTTATCCAACCTGAGAAAAGTTATAATTTCACGATT
Source organism: Ophion costatus (assembly GCA_951751655.1). Lineage (NCBI taxonomy): Eukaryota > Metazoa > Arthropoda > Insecta > Hymenoptera > Ichneumonidae > Ophion > Ophion costatus. The sequence continues at coordinate 4,192,066 of OX632363.1, forward strand.
TTTGCAGCTTTTTCTTCATTCACCGAGAATAAAAATATATGACAAGTGAACATTTTCATATATTTATACAGTCATTTATTGTTTCACGTTGAAATTCTTTTTTTTAATACATTTCATATATACATGAAAAGATACCTCAATGTTTACTGGACACACTCGTTTTTTTTTCCTTCTAGGAAAATTCCCGACAAAGCGTTTTTTTATGGACCTTGTAATTCAGATGCCGGCCTTAAAGAATCATCACAGTCGACACGAGGGTCGAAGAATAGCTGATTTTCGCAATTCTTTCTGCGATAGTTAAAATACGCTAAGCCGTCTGATTTTTTTTATTACAAATCAAAGCACTTATGAAGAACAGAAAATAAATTTTGAAAAGTTTATTTTTATTTTTTTACATTTTCTTAACGGTTGAAAATGACTTAAAAAAAGGAGTCCTCACGGTGTACACGGTTGTGGCCGTAAATATTACCTGGAACAAAATTTGTAAAAGGATTATTAATCAGTATGAAAGCCGCTGTTTTGTTAAGGGGTTACCCCCACTTGCGATTTTGAAAAAATCGTTTTTTTTATTTAATTTTTTTGAAGTATATGTATCTGAGAATATGTCCTGAAAATTTCAAGTCGATCCGAACAAAATTGACTGAGATATGAGCGTTGAAAGAGAAGAATCCGTTCTTCGTGTAAACTGAAATTTAAACTTTAAACGCGTTTTTCTCAAAATGACATTTCTGAAGTCGGTGACCAAGATTAGTCGAACACTAATGAATCGATCTTCTTGAAATTTTGCAGGCTTATTTAATACATAAAAATGTAGTCTTTAATCGTTCGATTTTTTTTTCGAAAAAGATGGCCGTTTTATAGCCAAAAAACGGTCGTTTTTTTTCGTTAAAATCGAACCATTAACTTCGACTGTCCGCCATTTTGTGAAAGATGAATATTTTTTTAAATCCTTCGATTAAAGACTAGTTTATACTTATATTTGACTAAATCCATCCGCATTTTTTTTTTCAGATGATCCACTTCGCCGCAATGCTGGTCACCGCAAACCGTGTATATAAAAAGATTATTTCATTGACGGCCATTTGCCACTAAACAATGTAATATTTTTCAATAAAAAAATTACTGAAAGTTCTCCAAGATGTGTTCCTTAAGATGGTATATTGATCGATTAAAAAAGTTTTGTAGTTTTCTTTAAAAAAATTCATGAAAAAGGCCTTTTTTGCGCTACAAGTGGGGGTAACGCCTTAAGGAGGTTTTTTAAAATCAAAATTGACAAAATGGTAGCGGTTTGAAAAAAAAGTAGCGATTGAGTTTTTCGTAAAAAAAAATATGATGAGTTCCAAAATAGCTTCCGTGGCAAGATAAAGAATGCCGAGAAGAATGTAGTGTCAAAATTTGAGACCGATAGCTTGGAAACTCTTCCTCTGAAAGTGTACAGCGTTTAGAAAAACGACATTTTGAGAAAAACGCGTTTAAAGTTTCGAGTGCAGAGTTTTCATATAAATTGTCTACTTGCGTGTATGTAAGTGTATAAACAGTATGTTTATGATCGTCTATACTATCGGAAAACGTAAAAAAAAAAATTAATTTTTTGCCAATTTTACATTGTCGTGATCCCTTAGTTAAACATTCGAAACGTTAAACAATACTATGAGGTGAGAGCTCGGACAATCGGAGCTTTTTGTATTACCGGTATTACTTCGATATCAACAAGTTGTAATATCGGAATACCGGTATTTCGATATTTCCCGATATTTATGTGAAAGCTTGATTACCCCTCCGCGGTCACCAGGGTTCAAAATGACCCGAAACGCAACTTTAAGCCAAAATTGCCATTATAAGTTGTTGTCGGCCCCGGCGACTGGCCTGCCTTCTAACGGTGCTTCGGTGTACTATTTGTAAGTACAGACGAGGGTTGGACATGGAGCTATTTCCTTCCTTAAACTATTTCCCACTATATCTTAAAAGTATCACCCTGAAATTTTATGAAAAATATTGAAAGTTGCCACAGATATGCTTTTTTAGTAAATACCTGCTTTTTGCGCATTGACCGCGAAAACGCATTGACCGCGAACGGAAAAAGAATTCTCGAGAGTGTTCAATAACTAGGACATGCCTGTTCAATATTAGGGACATAGGCAGTTCCAGTGTTTAATAATTGGGACATTTGCATGCTTCACATTGTTATTCTTTTTTTCATTTGAAATCATTTAAAAATAATTTAAAGGGTGATTTTTCGAAAGTACAAATATCAAAGTATCATTTGAACATGAAAGCGATCGTTTTTTTCTTTATTTTATATTTTTTCTCACCGAATTCAATCCCCCAGATCCTTAGCTGTTCAATAATTGGGACATTTACCTTATTGTCTTTTTTCCGAAGCGATTTGGCCGTGCCGTCGATGTTGACGCTTAGCCAAGTGAAAGCCGCGATTTTCTGCGTTTGGGATTCTCGAAATATATCCATTTTTCATCGCCAGTAACAATTCGATGCAGGAGACTTTCTGTTCTGCCGCAAAAGCAAAATTTCGGAAGTGGCTTCCCGCTTCCTGCAAATGCTGTTTATTTAGCACAAACTTTGACATTTTCGAGGTTAGAAAAGAAGTCGTTGTGTTGCGATATTTGTTTATATTACGACTGGGTATTCTTAAGACGGAATGATACCTCATCGCGGTCGGTATGGTAGAACAATTATAGATACCCAACAATCTCTGAAACGGCTCTTCAGATCCCGTCAAAACTTTGCCAAACGAGGTCAAATAGATAGACGAACAGCTGTCTACCCCTCAAATTTTCTGAATTTGAGAAAAAAAACGTAGATTGGCTTATCATCAGCTGATCTACTTTTTTTCTCTCAAAATCAGAAAATTTGAGAGGCAGACAGCTGTTCGTCTATCAATTTGACGTCGTTTGGCAAAGTTTTGACGGGATCTGAAGACACGTTTCAGAGATTGTTGGGTATCTATAATTGTTCTACCATACCGACCGCGATGAGGTGTCATTCCCTCTTAAGGACATGGGTCACACGTCCGGTCTGTGAAAATCCTAGTGCCAAGTTCGCTCTCAGACGAATCACATTCCGGGCAAACGAAGAGAAAGACGTTGTTCGTCGGTCAACAGGGCGGAAGGTGTTTCTTTTCTTTTTTCCACAATATCAACTATTTAGGAGAACACTGGGATTCTGAAAATCAGCTATCTCTCTCGCACTCGTGGCCGCTCGGTTGGTGTGAAACATGACCTTAACCCTTTCGTTGGCATTGACGCAATAGTTCGTCAAATAATTCCGTGCCCTGTAAACCGGTACGATGGTCTGGTGGTTAGCGTGCTTGCAACTAAACCTGCAGACCGGGAGGTCCCGGGTTCAAAACCTAGTCGCGTACATTTCGTCGTGAAATGTTTTTCTTGAGCGTTTCGCAGCGAAATAAGACTAGCTCGACGACTGGGGGGCGAACTTTTGATGACCGACTGTATTGGAATAGGTTTTCCACAGTTTCCCTATACCCAGGACAGATATGTCATGGTGAATACGATACAGAGGGCGAAGTCGGCTGCGGCCGTCGAGGGGGGGGGGGGGGGTTGAATTGGCGGTCGACGGGGGGAGTTGGGGAACGGGTGATATAAGGAGGGGGTAGTGGAATGGGAGTCGGAAAGCTGAGGCGAATTGGGGCTCGTTAAAACGGGAAGACCTGTACGGCTGGAACGAAACCGATAAAGAAAAGAAAAAAAATAATTCCGTGCACTGTGGGGCATTGACGCAGTAGTGCATCAACCTTTATTTCCATATTGAACTTGCTCTGATTTGAAATCGGAGCCTTACCCGGGAGTTTTTGGGCTCGCTGAATCCGAATTTGAAGTCAAAATTTGGAAATTCAAAATAGCGGCGTCAATATGGCGGACAAATATCAAAAACTTTACTCGATTTAGACGAAAATTAGTACTCCGGGATTTTTGAGGTCGCTTATTACGAATCTGAACTTTAAATTTGAAAATTCAAAATGGCGGCGCTAGAATGGCGGACCGAAATTGAAAATTTTCCTCGATTTAGATAAAAATTGGTATTCCAGGATTTTCGAGGTCGCTTATTACGAATCTGAACACAAATTAAATAAAAAAATGTTCAACTTTATACATCCTGCTATTGTATCCGCAAACTGAATTTGCAAATTTTATGTTCATACTCATAATCAATGACCTACACAACCTATGAGTACCGAGTTTCATCAAAATCAATCAGTATTTTTGTATTTTCATTCGGCATATTTGATCGTCATTGAGAATTTCTCAATTTTGAGTTCAGATTCATAATCAGCATCCTCAAAAACCCCAGAGTGCAAGTTTTCAGGATAAAAAAAATGTTCTCCCATTTCGGGCACTTTTTGTCGAATTCTCTCCGCCAGCGAAGGGGTTAAGTGTAAGTTCATTGTAACTTGAACCACAGTGTTTATTAAAAATCACAGTCTTTTATTGAGATTTTCAGTTGTTATACATTTTCAAACATACTCTGCTATGTTCTTAAACATACCCAACCCAACATAAATTAGATAAGCAAAAAAAAACAAAAACTAGGACCTTTTATGTAAATCAAATAGTAAGTAACAAAATCAAAAGTAGTAAACAAGCAAAATTAAAATGAGGAAGTTTTATGCAGGCGAGCGTAGAAGTAGCTACTAGAATGCAAACAAATGACATCGCTTGTGGCAGGCAAGCAACACCATAGCCACTATAATTAGCGAGATTGAGATTGTTGAAACAATGACCGCAAAAAAACACAGCATCTAAAGTTTCGTGTTTCAGAGACGACCTTACGTTGTTGCAGCTGTAAATCGCGAAAGAAAAGGCCCTTTCCGATTCCACACTTGCCGATAAATAGGTTGACCTTCGAAGATCTGATGAAACATGCCGCAGAAGAAGTCATCAACGGCACCAGTATCCGGCAAAAGATAACAAATTAGATAGACCCACGGTTTTTCCTTCTTTTTTAAGTTTCTCTCGTAAAGAAAAACCCATTATTATCCCACTGGCTCAACTAGCCCCGTGGGGTGGCTCAGTTGACCCTACTATAGGTGGGTCGACTGAGCCATCTGACTTTTGTGATACTCGTGTAAGTTTAGTCCGGTAAGCAACGTTTTTACCACAGTTTTTAAAAATATTGTTACATAGCCAAATAAATAAACCTATATATTGTAAAAGACATAATAACTCATCACTTCGTCAATTCGGAGTCACACTGCTTAGAACAAAATCGTCATCAAGTGACCCTGCTCTGCCCTACCTGCGATACGTTAAACACATTCACAAAAAACAAGAATGGTACTTCCCGTGAAATTTGTTGACAGCGTTACACGTCTTTCGATTCTGTAAACGGTTTTCCTACATACACAAATACACACAACATACATATATATACATATATGAAAGTTCATGTATGTATACGTATGTAGACCAATGGGCCTCAAGATCGTCATGGGTCTTGCGGTTCTAGATTTTCAAGGGTACTTATACTATACGTACGCGTATGCTTCATACATATCTATGTGTATAAGTGTGTGCGTGCGCGTGTTTGTATATGCGCGAATGCATGTAGATATATGTGGATAGGAGACAGGGAGGATAGTGTCGGTTCCCGTTGCTACTGCCCGCCTCGTCGGCGAACAACAGTAGTCAAATCAAACACGGGGCTATTAACTGGATCAACATCGGACCGATGGAGGATGGTAGGTATACAGTGAGCCGTACTTGGTGCAACCGCATCAGCAGCAACTCAAGAACTTATACATACACACATACATATATATGTACAGACAGATACATGCAGATATCGAGAGGGGAGAAAGAGCCTCGTGCTCACGGGAAATGCCAGACGAGTTTTCTTTCTCTTCGTTCACCCTAAGTCTTGTGCCTTGAAATATCGAAGCTCCTATACCGTCCTGAGAGTAAGTACCTCCTGGTTTCTCACTCGTACATATCTATAATCCCGTGTAGTCAGATCGAAAAGCATTCCTGAGTCGATAAATGTTAGGATGGAAGGGTGGATCGAGTTTTATTCAAGGTTGCGACATAAAATTATTTGGGCCAATATATATTAGTTAAGTTTTCACTAGTCGTTATGGTACGTTTTATATACATATACTGGCAAAAGAAGAGAAGAGATTTCCGCACTGGTTTATTGAATATTCAATTTTAAAATTTGCGTCAATCTCCGATTGCATTGGTTGCATGGGGCAACATCGTTACCATGTCATTTTCTCGCGTATTGCTTCCGCATTTGTGATGAGAATGGTAAAAAATCAAATATTGGGTGCAGGATAGTGTATATACCAATATTACTGGAAAAAACTCGGCTAAGGGCGAGTTGGGCCTCTATTGGGGTTGCTTTTGGGGGTGCTTTTTTCTGTCTTAGTTCCTAGGTTGTACTAAACTGAAACCATGTGGGGTGATGATACCTGAAGAAAGCATTGTATACTCCTGCTGTAAGCTATTAATAGAAATATATAGAATTATTGTTGTTTTAATATTTACAATACCAAATGATTTATTTTTTGAGTCTACCAGCCAATTGCCAATATTGTCACATTTTTCGCAGCAAAAGATGAGGCGAAGCAAAATAAATGAAATATACGATCTACAGTATTATTTAAATTTGCAGTCTCTATTCTTCCGTGACGCCAATCTCTCATTCTTGGCTGGCACCGACTCCAAAAATAAGTCATTTGGTATTGTAAATATTTAAATAACAATAATTTAATATATTTTCATTATAAATATATTTTATTATGTATAGAATAAATTATTATACATAGTACATCATGAATAGGCGTTTTCAGTATTCGTTGTTTAACTACAGTATATGGTACACGATATACAGAAGTTCCAAATTCCGAACTAGTTTAGTTTTTGACATAGACCCCGTAACAAAAATGGCCTAAAATTGACAATTTTGACGGGACCGATTTCTTTATTTTTGAAGACAAGAAAATTATAAAGACTATATTTGTACTCTACTAAATGAGCTTTAAAGGGTTATATACAGTTAAAATTGTCGAAAAAACGATTGATAAAAATAAAATTCGCTAATGTACATATATTTAAGTACACACACAGAAAATTTCTTGTCAATCCGGTGAATATTCTCGAAGTTACACGCACACTTGTAATGACGTGTCAGACTGTATGTAAAGTGCTTTTGAAACTTTAAACGCGTTTTTCTCAAAACTGTGTTTTTAAAGTCGGGGAGCAAGATTTTTCGGAAACGGCTGAACCGATCAGTCTCAAATTTTAACATAATCATTTCAAGCATATTTTTTAGTAATTGAGCGGTTTTTTCTCACCGATAAATATTTCCCATTTTATAAACAATTTAAGGCCTACATTTTTGTCAAAATTATTATTATGCTTATTCCTTCGATCAATTACAAAATAATCCATTATATTAACGAAATATGTTAGGTTTTTTCATTTCAGATGATCCGGTCCAGAGATATCGTGTTCACCGCAAGACGCATTTTTTAGAGGTGCCCCCGGAGATCAGCTATAGCAGCTTTCAAAGTAATTATTTTTACAAATAAAAAATGTTGAAATACAGTTAAAGGTTACCACAATGTGTGTACAAATTTTTACGTTAATAGATTTAAAGGTCATCTCAAGAAAAATTCTTGAAAAATCGATCTTTTTGGGCCTTCTGACTTGACCTTTAAAAAGTACACCCCAGATGCCAGGGTGAGAATTTTTTCTGATGCCTCCTCATGTATGGGACCAACATGAAAAATAATTTAATTTAATTTCTTATTCAATGTTCGGTTTTGGGTCAATATTCTAGACAAAACATCCGAATTTCAGGTCTGTAACTCATTCGGTTTACGAGCTAAAGACCCCTGACATACGGACAGACAACAAAGTGATAGCCCGAGTTCCGTTTGGCCCGGACACCGAACCCTAAAGTAGATAGGTTAGCAATCTTATTGACGAGAATATATGAAAAACATGCGATCGGTTTACGAGAAAGTGAGGCTTGTTGAGGCGTATGTATCGAAATGTGGCAACGTCGGAACTATGGGAATAGCAGAACCAATCGAAGACCTAGCGCGCCAATTTCAAACACGTTAAAGTCCAATTGCGAGAAAGGGGCACTTATGCATTTACTTATCATGACATGTTCTCTTTTCCAGCTTCGATTAGTATAGTGGGATGCTTGTGGGCACGAGCACTGAAAAATCGCCTTTTCCATCGGAACCTTTGAGGCGCAATAACCTTTTTCTTTTAAAGAAAATTGTTGCCTCCTTTTGCTCTCACATAATCTCTGAATACGTCGACCGGGATAAAAGGCGCGTAACACAGCTGTGATTTGTGTAAGTCACTGCAGGCAACCCGACAGCCTCGAATTACGAGACGACTGCGCGACGTTACCAAAGCTCGTGTTTGTTTCAATAGGTCCAGTGTGACTGGCTCGAGGATGGCTGGTTTTCATAATTTTTTTTGTTTATACAAATGACTTATGTTGCAAATGAAAATTTTTAAAAATTTGTTAGCTTTATTTTTTATAATAGGTGTTGGAATTAATTCGTAGCATATTACAAGAGATGGCGTAGGTAGTACAGTATTTCGTTGTTACCGACAGTAATGTATTCATCGTAAAACAGCTATCATTGAATGTCATTTGATGTACATAACCTCTTTTTGAATCGTAAATAACAACACTTTATAATTTATTGAATATGTCAACATTTGTGCCGAATAAAGTGTTTCGCGGGGAGTTTTACTTCATTACTTTAATATGAACAAAAGTGCTGCTGAAGCCATCGTATTTAAGTGGAAGTGTATGGTAAACATGCTCTAGATAAGCGAACGTGTCGGAAGTGGTTTGCGCATTTTAAAGCTGGTGATTTCGAATTGGATGACAAGGAGCGACCTGGTCAGCCGAAAAAATTGAAGATAATGAGTCGAAGGCATTGCTCAATGAAGACTCATCTCAAACACTTCAAGAATTGTCTACATCATTGGGAGTTGACTTATCAGCGGTAGGAAAACGTCTTAAGGCGTTACCTCCACTTGTAGTGCAAAAAGGCCCTTTTCATGAATTTTTTTAAAGAAAACTACAAAACTTTTCTAATCGATCAATATACCATCTTAAAGAACACATCTTGAAGAACTTTCAGTAATTTTTTTGTTGAAAAATATTACATTGTTTAGTGGCAAATGGCCGTCAATGAAATAATGTTTTTATATACACGGTTTGCGGTGACCAACATTGCGGCGAAGTGGATCATCTGAAAAAAAAATGCGGATGGATTTAGTCAAATATAAGTATAAACTAGTCTTTAATCGAAGGATTTTAAAAAATATACATTTTTCACAAAATGGCGGACGGTCAAAATTAATGGTTCGATTTTAACGAAAAAAAACGGCCGTTTTTTGGCTATAAAACGGCCATTTTTTTTCGAAAAAAAAAAATCGAACGATTAGAGACTACATTTTTATGTATTAAATAAGCCTGCAAAATTTCAAGAAGATCGGTTCATTAGTGTTCGAGTAATCTTGGTCACCGACTGCAGAAATGCCATTTTGAGAAAAACGCGTTTAAAGTTTCAATTTCAGTTCTTCAATTCACGGATTCTTCTCTTTCAACGCTCATATCTCAGTCAATTTTGTTCGGATCGACTTGAAATTTTCAGGACATATGCTCAGATACATATACTTCAAAAAATTGCAATAAAAAAATCGTTTTTTTCAAAATCGCAAGTGGGGGTAACCCCTTAAAACTTTGGGCATAACCCAGAAGGAAGGACATTGGGTCCCATATGAATTGAAACCAAGGGACATTGAGAGGCGTCTTTTGACATGTGAACTGCTGCTTCAACGGAGGAAAAGAAAAGTTTTTTTGCATCGAATTGTCACTGACGATGAAAAACGGATCCATTACGACAATCCGAAGCGCAGAAAGTCATGGGATAAGCCCGGCCAACCATCAACATCGGTGGCAAAGACAAATGTATATTGGTCTAAACTCCTGCTCTGTATTTGGTGGGATCAGAGGGGTGTGATTTATTATGAACTGCTGAAACAGAATGAAACCGTAACTAGGGATCGCTACCGACCGCAATTGATGCGCTTGAGCCGTGCATTGAAAGAAAAACGGCTGGAATACTCCGAAAGACACGACAAAGTCATTTTGCTGCACGACAATGCTCGTCCGCACATCGAAAAACCGATTTGTGGATTGCATCTAAAGACGAGGCGTTCTTCCGACACGGTATTCGTACCCTGTCTGAAAGATGGTCAAAAGTCGTAGAAACCGATGGGCAATACTTGAAGTAATGTATTTTTTTATATTCATTTAAAATAAATATTTTTTTAAAATTAGAAAACGCTATTAATTAATTCCAAGTCCTAATATGAATTTGCTGGCTATTGCAAAATGATGCTTAAAAAATAGCGCCTGACGGTGAAAAGTCCTATTGCTCCAGAAATTGTCTGAAAGGCAAAACTCAAAAAGATTGTTAATCAGTATGAAAAAACTGTGGAGGCGTACAGACGATTTTGTTTTCGATGAAAACCAAGAAAATAGTGTACATTTCAAAATGAAGTGTCAAATTGGGCCTTTATGACAGTTTTTCGTTAAAAAAAGTAAAATCTTTTTAAAAACGCTTTCTTTCGACGTTAAGGAATGGCGTGAAGAATGATGTGGCAAAATCCGAAAAGGATAGCTTGAAAACTCTTGGTTTAAAATCTTCCACCGTTTTGAAAAATGACATTTCGAGAAGAGGCGCGCGCACCATCCGTGCCAGGTCTCACCCAACTAGTCAAATTCATTTTTTTTAAAGAAAGCCTGTAACGACCGGAATAATTCGAATTTCGCGACCAAGATTGAATTGCATGTTTATGAAAGTCCCTATTTTAGGACAGTGCGAAAAAAAACGTTTTGCAAAAAATTTTACACTGTAATGGTAAGGATCGAAAATTAATAATCTGATAATTCCAACGCCTTCAAGGGAAAACACCATTCTCGTGGCAGAAAATAAAGCGTTATTTTGACAATTTATTTTGGGGAGTATGAAAGAAGGAGTAGGATTTCTTTTGAGGGAATTTATTTAACACATTTTAAAGTTAAAAAAAATTATTATGATTTTCATACAAATTCGTGGCTACAGAGCCCATCTTGAAAAACATGTTTTTTTACAAATAGCTGTACGAGAGGACGGTTTTTTCGTAAAGTATAATATAAGACCTGGAACAAAAACAAAAAAATTATAATCTACATATTATTGGCTCCGGAACGAGGTAGGCATTTTTTAAATCAAATTTTGAAACAAAGGCGCACTTTAATAGAAATAAATCGATTTTTTGCCAATAAAGCAGTAAATTTCGTATAAAAAAACGTATACATTTAATCGAAAAACGGTTACGTATTCCCATAGATAATGTAATTGTGAAGCTACTATCAACATTTCAAACCGATTCATGCGAAGGCGTTCGAGTAATCCGTCCTCCCAGTTTGAAAAAAGTTTATCGATAACTGAACCTTCAAAAAAAAAAAATGTTCGCTTCAAGACCAATTGCATATTGTTCTTATGACCCCAGAGTATTTTCTAAGCAAAAAAAAAACCGTTTTTCCAAAATCCTAGAGTGGAGCTATCCCTTAAATTAACATATATGTGAATAATAGTTACGATTTTCTACCGTACATTCGAACGTTTTTGGAAATTTATTCGTACACGTCATTAATATTTTGCTACAATAAATTAGCACTGGTAACGTCACACAATGTATCTGCATAGGAACTTCGTTTCTCCACCCCACCCTTGAAAAGTGATTCAGCATCAACTGACTTGACGCGACCGAACCGGTAATTTTTTTCCTGCCACCGACGATCGACACGAAAAGTCGAACAATTTTTCTCCTACAAAGAACAGTGGGAAAATACTATACCGACTATGTCGTATGGGGAGGATGACCGGAAGTTAAAAGCAAAGCGGATGGGACTCGAGTATCCAATGATCGACTTGATTGACGGGAATGGGAGAAAGATAGAGAAATACGCGTTGCACTGCGATGATGGCCCGGTCTCACCTAAAATAAATATATCCAAATGAATGCCCGAGCGAGCCCCTTATATTTTTCCCGCCAATATTGTTTTAGGGACGCGCGCCCGATCGGCTATTCCCCTCGAATTTTCAGTACAATGGATCCGATGGAAACCCGTCGGGGGCTCCCGTCTATGACACGGGGAAATACGATTACACGAAATTTGTGAATGGCCGTGTGTCTTGTAACCTGAGAAATGACCGAGTGATCTTTCAAACGATTTCTCAATGATCCGGAGAATTGTTCTCCGCAAAGTTCAACCATTTGTTCAGCTTGCCTTTTTCCTTTCTCACCACAGTGCACTTCAGCATAGAGTGCACGCGGTGTCGATGTTGTGCACGTATGTTTTAGGGTGCCCTGGAGAGACATCTCCTTTCGTTGAGAGCTTTTTTGTGCAACGAATTGCGGACTGTTGGCGGTAACGTGCCTAACCATTATTTCGCACCATGTTCGGCGGATAAAGGTGCGAGGGTTTCGTTATTTTCTAAATATTTTGTAATGTTCCTTCGTCTGTTTTTTCACGCTTCTGCTACCCCATTGTTTTCACGTTCACCCTATAATCGATTCATCGCCATTGCCAGTCCCTTCCAGACCACCAGAGGTCTGACTGTAGCTTTTCTAATGCACTACTATATGGCATTTATATTTGACTGCCGGATTTTATATTTTACTGATAAGGAACATCACTTAAGGTATTCCTTTCACGGAGGACCGCATTTTGTGGGGGGATGAGCAGGGCCCTTCTGGATCATTTGTACATTACAGTGGCGCGTATAGTCACAATCAATTATTATACCCAACGATTAATTGGAATAAAAATTTTCGCGGAAGTTCAGTAGGTCTGGACACTTTTTACATTTTCTCTGAAAAGTCGCGGCTACGAAAATTCTTCTGCTAGTCACATTTTTTTGAGTTGCAACATTAATATTTTCTTAAAACATTTGATGACCCCCTGTTTTTATAAGGCATCTGGAGTTATTTAGTGTGGCAATTATTACATAGAAATGTGGCCAGCGTGTCATCTCCATAAAGTGCCGTATAAATGAGACGATTTTTGGAGTCATAATTGTTCCTTAAAAGTTCGGTAACTTGGCCTGAAATTTTAGCAGTATACTGGGATTTATTTTTACGTGATTATAGACGAAAATCGGATAATTGTTAAATATTCGGGTTCATGAAAGGAATACCATAAATTTTCGCCTTCGATTTTGTTCACCTGATTAATTTCGAAACATACTGCTCCGATCAAGTACTAGGTATAATGAGACTTTCCACAAAGAATTTTCAATAACAACGTTTGAAAAATCTTATTTGGTCCAAAATTCAAAATAGTAACGTTAAGATGGCCGAGATTTAAAAAAAACGGTAACATGACTTTATTTCCACCATTTAGAACACCATTTTTTCGCCACTCTAGCGCTATCCAGAAGGTACCAGGGGGAGGTAAAGTCTTTAACACCCATAGTGTAAATGTGCGTTTGTGTGTGGGTGTGCGTTTATCCGGGTTTGTTCGATAACCCAAACAAACGCCAACGAGGATTACGTCTCTCTGGCTCGTCACTTCCGTTATCAGACAAACCCACCAAACTCACACTCACAATTACACTTGGGTTTGTTTAATAACGGAAGCGACGAGCCACAGAGACCTAATCCTTGTTTGATTTTGTTTGGGTACTCGAACAAACCCAAATAAAACCAAACAAACGCGAATGAATCCAAAGGATCTCACACCTACCCACCCACACACACACACACACCCACACGCACACCCCCCCCCCCCCCACACACACACCCCTATTTTAAAATTACCTCATTTATAGACACCCCCTTAAAAAAAAATCTACAAAAGTTGTCAGTTTTGACCTGACAAGTTTGTCGGTGGCAAAAAAAATTCATATTCCCATTTGAAAAAAAGGGTCGGCCATCTTAACGTTTCCCTTTTGAATTTGGGACCAAAAGAGATATACCTACTCGCAATACTTGATCGAGGCAGTATTTTTCAAGATAAATCAGGTGTAAGATTAAAACAGGATACCGATATGTGATGAAGTATTGAAAACTATTAGATACGATTTTTGGGTTTTGTTTTATTCCGATCGGTGGACGGCAAAATCACACCTCGACACGCCTTTCTTTAAGGGGTGGTTTCTCCCCTTAAGACCGTTGTTCCACCGATGAAAAACACGGGTCTAATAATTTTCAATACTTCATCACGTATATGAGTTTCAACAAAATCGAAGTGAGAAATCAAGTGATGTCCCTTGTGAGCGTTGCCATGGGAAACTCAGTGAAATTGCCTCTCGCTCAGTAGGCGGCGCCCAATCCAATGCGTGGTTAAACGATCATCTATCCGAGTACCTGCTACCTAATTCCCGCGATCGCTGAAGCCGTGCAAGAACCTAGCGTCCACTACTGCTGATGGGAGAGTTTCAGATTTTCCAACTTGAGGAAGTACTGTTGTCTGAAAATTTGAAAAGTCCCTTTCTTTTTCAATTTAATTTGATTACTCTACAGATCTTTCTGAATACGTCTGTGCCATAAAATTAGCTGAGTTATATACGAATTATAAGGAGTACGCTCGGGGAGCGCGTTCGAGATGATGCAAACTTTAAGGGGTTATATTTGATTGAAATTTTTCAAAAAATCGATTTTTTGTTTTCGACGGATTCTCATAATATAACCTTTCATAAATATTCCCTGAAAATTTCAAGTCGGTCCGTTAAAAATTGGGGGAGTTACGAGCGTAGATAAATTACATTTTATTTACGATATACCTGACGTAAAATTTTAAACGCGTTTTTCTCGGAATGTTTTTTCAGAATAGGTCACAAAAATACCTCAAAAACACCTAAACCGATCTGTGTCAAATTTCGCAGACATTTTTTGTATATCAAAAGGCAGTCCTTGATCGAAGGACCGTTTTTCAATGCATACTTTTTTTTATATCAAGGAAAATGGAGGGTTTTTTTCATCGAATTTTTGACGATCACTCTCGATCGTCGACCATGTTTTTAAAATCATTATTTTATTGAATCCTTCGATTAGAGACTAGATAATACGGTACAAAAACTAAATTCATTTGGTTTTCTATTTCAGATGATTTGTTCCCGAGCAGGAGAGGTCACAGTGAAGGTCCTTTTTTGCACGGCGGCTTTCCAATTTACTGTATCTCCGTCGTTCATAAATATTTCCCGATAAATTGTCAAAGATACTTGAAATGATACCCTTCACTATGAAAAAAAGTTGAAAACCTGCATCCATTTCCCAAAAATAAAATCACGTAAACACCTCTTTATTCCGGCCACGGACTAGGTGTAACCCGTTAAATGCGTTTTTCTCGAAACTATGTTTTTCAGTTCGGCAACCACAATTTGTCGATAACCATTTGGCCGATTGTGCTTAGATTTGTCATACACCTTCAGTACTACTTTTCAACGTTGGTAGCAAAATTGAGTCGGAATAATTTTTTTCTATAAGTCGTAGATTGGTAAAAAAAAGGAAAAATTGATAATCGAAATTTAACAAGCCACTATCTGGTAATTCTTTTTGCTGTATCTGGTGGAAATCAGCACTAGACTCATATCTGAATTCAGAACATGTTCAGTTTTTTTTCAGATTGATACAACGTCTGGAAAACACGTCGCCAATTAAAGGCGTTTTCCGCGTACCGTTGTAAACAAACGTATATACGAACCGTACACACATACATTTTTCTATTTTTTAATTTGTATATATTCTTGAAGCATCAATAAATATGTGTAAAGATTTCAAAACGATAAACGGAAAGATTTAACAGTTATTCCATCCGCTAAAAAAATGTTTGAAAAATCTTCCAAAACAATAGCGCTCGACAGCAATACTGCTTTAAGGGGGGAGATACCTTTAGAGGAGGAAAAAATTTGTTGATTTCCATGATTTTATTTAAAGGAAAGATTCCTCCGCCATTTTTGAAAATTAGCTACTACTTTTGGCCGTTGCGTAGTATTAAAATTAATCCTTAAAAATGGGGGAGGCATAGCACGGTCTTCTAAACTGCATTTTCGAAACTGGCGTGGGGTATAGCTCAAAAACTAATCGACCGATTGTGATAAAATTTGGTATAAATCTTTCTAACCTCATTGTCCAAAACATGACCTTGAATGTTTTTGAAAATTAGAAAAAAAGTTTTTTTTTGCGTAACGTAGCCATTAGTTTTGCGGAAAATTCAATTCTTTTGTTTTAAGGCGTACCATATAATCGATTTTCAAGATTTCTCACTTTTTCTTGGTTGATATTCTCCGTATGAGTGTCGATGAAAGAAAACTCTTCGTTGCATTTTTTTTCAGATTAATTCCGCAGACGCTGCGTATTACGCCGTTCGACAACATCCGCCGCAACCCGTTCAGAAGACTCTTCCATACCGCCGCCATTTTTAAAGATTAATATACAAAAAATACTATGTAATAGCTAAAAGTAGTAATCGAACTTACCCTAAGTCTCAAAAATGGAAAGGAAATCTTTCTTTAAAAAAAAAATCATGAAAATCAGCAATTTGTTTCGTCGCCTAAGGGTATCTCTCCCCTTAATAGATTCAAACCTTACGCTTGCAGCGTCGAAGATTATGTGTAATATTGCTGTTATACATTTTTCGATGCATTTTCGACTTTACCTCGGGGGCGCCCTTCTCACACATTTTAAAATTATTTACAATTTGGTATGTCACAACTGAAACGACCAGAGTCCATAGTCTGTCTGAACCTTTTCCTTTTTATTTAAGAAATCCGCTGATTTTTGTCGTTCAAGTATAATTCACAAGTGAGTGGAGCAATAATTTACTTCCCAATGCTTCGATTGGTCAATTTTCACGAAATTGAACAATTTCGACATTGCCGACTCACGAGTCAATTTATTCGCGTTACCGCTGGAACCAAATTTGTAAAAAAATATAACTCGTTCGTTATGGGTGACACGATGGATTCACGATGACGACTTCACTGTACATTCATCGTTAAGGACATAGCGAAGGACTCCAACCCCTGGCGGCTGTTTAAACGACTTTCACTTCGAAACGACTGTGCAAACAGTTTTTCAAGGGTTGGTACGCGTTTCTGAACCCGTTGAGGTTCTATCACAGTCGCCGCGAGTTATACGATATAAATAACATATCTGTGCAAACGAAGCGCAGTGTAATTCGCGTCTGCAATCTCCGTGCCTTTGGGTTCTTGTCCTCGTCGCCAAATAAGACACAGAAGAGAGCAAGTTTGTCAAAGTTACGTCTCTGTGTAAGCTCGAATAAACGATCCTTGGGGTCTCGAATGAAAACTGGAGAGCGAAAATTGTGTGCGCGGTCTTGACTCTCGGGTTTGTCTGGAGAGATCCTGTATGCGTATTGTTTCGTACTGAGGTGCATCCTCGTAACGATCCTAGGATATCTGTAGCTGCTGCACGCTGCGAGTACATATGTGGACTTGTATAATTCCTAAAATTGAAAGTTCGTATTTCATATGCACGGGGCATTCCCTGTCAAGTGGATTGGGTCCTGATCGAAATTATCTTAAAAACTTGAGAGTAAAGTAGTTTTGCAAGGCGGGCCATTGTTAGAGCGAGAGAGAGAGGGTGTGTGTAATTTTAAGAGGTTGAAAAATGAAGTATTTTCATGGACGGCTATAGCATGTTTTACACGCCTGCTACGACTGCCCAACTAAAAGAAATCTACCGGTATCACACAAAGTGGAACTATTTCATGGCACTGAACATGTAACCAGACTTTTCGGGTAATAAAAAACAGGTACATGTAAATAATATGAGTTTGTTTTTATAATTTTTCAAAAAATATTGATACATTGGGTTGGGTTTGTTTGTATATTAAGGGGGGATTGTCTTTTTTTTTCGCATAATTTACCGCTTTTTGGGAATTTTTTTGTGAAGAAAGTATACAACGGAAAACTTGTGAAACTTGGCATATAGTTTTATTGATCTGTTTACTACATACAAAAAAATTTTTAAACAATTTCATCAAAAAATCCGCCTCCCACCCCCCTCGACGCGCGATGGTCCTTTTTTGATGGTGCGCACGATTACAGCCTTCACGTTCATCTTGCAACAAAAACCCAAAAAGCATTTTACTTTAGACACATATAGCTATCGTTCGATGAAGGGAAAAAAAAATTGACGATTTGGTGACGTTTTGAACTTGAAGTATCGATTTTTCGAAAAAAATTGATCGATTTTTTGTTATAAATAAAAAACTATTAAACGTATTGCTTTTTTGCTTCATCAAACGATAAAAGGATGTCAGCTGAGCATTCTGTCCAAATTTGAAGGCAATCGGTTGAATAGTTTTTGAGAAATCGTGCACACCATCAAAAAAGGACCATCGCGCGTCGAGGGGGGTGGGAGGCGGATTTTTTGATGAAATTGTTTAAAAATTTTTTTGTATGTAGTAAACAGATCAATAAAACTATATGCCAAGTTTCACAAGTTTTCCGTTGTATACTTTCTTCACAAAAAAATTCCCAAAAAGCGGTAAATTTTGCGAAAAAAAGACAATCCCCCCTTAATTGTTATATACTTTTTTAAATATATTTCTAATAAAACTTGTGATGTAATTTTTAAATTAATAACAAAATTAGAACTGGTCGGGGAGAGGGCATTTTTCAACCAATCACAGGCATTCAGCATGTCACAGTCCCCCCCACTCTACTGGAACAGAGTGGGAGTGGGGCGGGGCTAGCCTTGGTTTCGCGTGACATCCTGCTAACTCAGGCTCCTGTACCCAGCATACCACAATAAACATGTACAGTTTTAATAGCATTTTCAATGCTATCAATTGGAGCGAGGAAATGGGTAATTGGTGCGAGAAAAATCGTTTGCCGCAGGACTTTTACAGATCGAACGTGTCGTACATCCCCTTATGTGGTGAGAAAAACGCACGTGGTACACCACGGTTTATCCCTATTCCTCCACCGCGTGATCTGAATAGCTATTAATCTCTTGCATCGGAACCATTGTGCAAATCAACGATCGCTATAATGAACCATTATAATAGCCTATTTGACTTTCGCCAAAGGCGCTAAGTTTTAACGGACTACATCTACCTAGGCGGATCAAATAATGACATTTTTCAAAAATATTTTTCTTCGATACTATCACTTTTCGATAGCGCTTTTTTAAAAATCGATCTTCACTTTTTAATTTTTACGTGAAAGTGATGACTTTTTCATAGATTTTGCATGCTCGAGTATCAAGGCGTTGCCACGTTGTTAAAAACAATGATTACAAAAATCGACGATTTTTCAACGACTTCTAATTATTGTTACCTTGAATAACTCGTTTGGTTTTTAGATTTAAGATGGACTGTTTAGACTGGAAAGTGTCCATCGCCAAACATCGCGAAAAAGGCATCATCTGTCGGCGGCCATGTTTTTGTTGTTTTTCTGCACTCAATGGTGATCTTTTTAAGGGGTTACATACAAAGTTGATGGAAAAAATTGAGATATGTTCGTGAATTTTTTTAAGGACGTTATAAAGATTTTATTGGAAAAAACTAAATACAGTTTGTTGGAAGTGGTCTCGGAGAACAAAATTAGAATTTTAACAATAAAAAAATATTAACAATTGTAGGACTTATGGCCCTTCCCCCGAAAAGCCTTTTTTTTTAAGAGGCTTGCAGTGAACGTGATTAAAGGCGAACCGCTCAGCTGAAATAAAAAAAGTCAAAAAATTATTGAACAGGAATGTCATTCGGTGTACTTGAACGGTTCCTTTTTCATAAAAAAATGTGCGATGCTTTTAAACAATTTTTTGTTCGAAATTCTCAACATCTCAAAAATCGATTTTTTTTTGCAAAATGGTTCTTGTATTTAAAAAAAGTTTTTTTTGGTAAACAAACCGTTCAAGTACACCGAATGACATTCTTGTTTAATAATTTTTCGACTTTTTTAATTTCAGTTGAGCGGTTCGCCTTTAATCACGTTCACCGCGATCCTCTTAAAAAAAAGGCTTTTCGGGGGAAGGGCCATAAGTCCTACAATTGTTAATATTTTTTTATTGTTAAAATTCTAATTTTGTTCTCCGAGACCACTTCAAACTGTATTTAATTTTTTCCAATAAAATCTTCACAACGTCCTTAAAAAAAATCACGAACGTATCTCAATTTTTTCCATCACCTTTGTATATAACCCCTTAAAGGTTTTCAAACTATATACCTTTGTGTTAGAGAAAATACGATTCTTTTTCGCCAACCGCTTCCCAGAAAAAATCGGAATATGACCATTTTTTTTCGGGCCTCTAGGTGAATGTAGCCCCTTAAGGTTTGGTCCAGCAATTGTAGGTACGATAAAACACTTTACTTGGTGAAAAATCAATGCCCTTCGGGAGATAGTTGAAACTATTGACGAATGTATTGGATGTAGGCTGGGCCAGAGTATAAACAGGAGTTTCACTGCCGCATGAAGAAGTTTCGGGACAATTGACGAAATGTTACCATTTGATTCACATTTGTACAGTAAATTCTTTGTTATATGCTCAATGCACCCTCCAAATTCTAATTCGTTCGTCTACACCGTTTTTATCAAATTCGCAGATGAAAAAACGCTTTAAAATAGGGTAAACAGTTTCGTCATCGGTGTCATGATGTACCGATTGACTTGACAGTTTTTCATAACGGTTCAAACATTTTTTCACACTTTTATCTGCGTAAAACGGCCATTCGGTGATGAGCATAGGCATCTCCCTATGTTAAGGCGGGATTCTACTTTGAAACTTTGAAAAGGCTAAATTGGATGAAAACACCCACCTGGAACACGTCGAAGGCATATTATATGGCCCAGGCATCGCTGATTGAGGGTAAGATAATTTTTTCTACGATTTATCACTCACCAAGTCTTTAAACGCGTTTTTCTCGAAACGACATTTTCAAGTACCGTGGTCGTGATAACTCAAAAAGTACTGAACCGATCCTTATGAAATTTGGAACACATATTCTATATGTGTGTACCAACCGACCTAACTACAATCAACTTAAAATTTTGATTAGAACTATTTTTTTATTGCAAAAAAAGACCCAAAAAAACGCATTTTTTTTTTTCGTATTTTAGCCGCCATTTTGTTAATTTTGCACGTATATAAAATATTCTAGTTAGGTCGGTTCCTGAAGACATACTGAACATGAAACTATTTGATTTTTTTGTTTCAGACCATCCGTCGGGAAGATTTCACGACCACGGCAACGGTACCTGCTTTTCGAGGCGTTGGCTTTAAACATATTTTACGTGTACAAAAAATGAATAAAATACATTAAAAAAAAATTTTTTATGTACTTAAAGAGTGTATTTATTGAACAGTTTAAACCCCATATAGATATCTTTAATAGTATTCTCAGAAAAAATTCACGAAAATAGCGTTTTTTTCATGGTTTCAAAGTAGAATCCCGCCTTAAAAAATGTTTTTTCAATTCTACATTCTATAGAAACGGTGTAGACAATCGATTTACAATTCGAAGGGTGCATTCATTATGTGACAAAGAATTAACTGTCTAAATTTGAGTAAAATTGTAACATTTCGTCAATTGTCTCGAAACTCCTTAAGAACGTGGGAACACTTTTCTTACGTATGCATAAATGCCAATGACTATTTTTCAAATGTTTTCCCATGTAGTATGTTTATTCTGTTTCGGAGGATGTTCGAGGTTCGAGGAACTGGACAATACAAATTAGTAGCGAAAGAGTAGAAGTTCTCGTATCTTGCTGATGATATTTCGCAGATTGTGGGACAAAATAGCCGAGGATCATTTGACAATTTGGAATGGAATGCTCCAAGTACCTACATTGTGTATTTCACGTGCACTCGTGGCGCGCGAAGCGACTTTACGGTATATTCTACTTCCCCGTCGCTGCTCCCGTGTATTTGTCACAGAAATAATTAATTAACACAGTCGGAATGAGCCGGAGCAAAATCACGACTGCAACGGCTTCTCTACTCCTCACACTTCGTCCTTTTTCACCAAGAACCCCTTTCTGTTGCACCGTCATGTTCGCCTCTCGCTTTCTCATTTTTTTCCTTCCCCTCTCACTTTTGCTTACTTTAACGTTCCTCTATTCACAGAGAGTCAGTTAATTTCCTCCATGAGTCTCTTCTGGAAACCTGGAAATCGGCGTATATTTTTCCTCTCTCGTTACCTGATTCTCGTTGCTGTTGCAAAGCTTTATTTTTCTTTCATGCATATGGCGCAGGGTCCTATCTCACAGTCATTCCGTTTATTAGTGTGCGGTAACCCCCTTAACGCAAGCGGGTTAATCAAAAGCTCGGCAACTCATATAGATGTGTGGCCGAGCAAATGTCTCTGAAAATAAAGAGGACCGAAAGCTAATTGAGACAACGAAATACCGAGAGAGGGAAAACGGGGCTAACCTAAAACTTCTCTGAATTAGGAAAAGTTTAATTTATATATAAATTGGCGAGAAATTGTTAAGCATCGTTTCGTCGGAACGGAAAAAAGCTAAACTCCTTTTACAGCTGATTGCGAAAATGCAGAGTTTGCAAGAGTTCTTCAACATGCTTTTAAAAAAAAACAAGGGCGTATCCCTCTCTGGAAAGTTCAAAAAATCGTTTTTTTGCTTATTGTTATAGTGTGAACTTTCAAGAATATTTTAAGACCAACGGGACTCTCAACTTCTACAAATTGATGAATGTGGGCCTGATGTTGGCCTGACTAATGCTGCCCCCTCACGTTGGTATCTGGTAACTTCTGATCCGGTAGACATATGGCGCATATCAGGTACGCACTTCAAAGTTATTTGCCTGATCTACGCCGGATATCCACCGGATCTGTACATGCCATGTGCCAGCTAGAGGAGGGCAAATTGTTCTTTCCTGATTCAGGCCTCATCAGTTTGTCTTTATTACCCCCATTCTCCGGATTCACTGATGCAGTGGATATCCGGTATAGACCATGCTGGCACTTTTACGGTATTCCGGATCGTATCTTGAAACCTTTCTAATCAGTGATCCAGCTGCCGGAACAGCATTTCTAGTCGGAATATCCCCGACCCTGTTCAAGTAATGATTAATTCACCAAATTTAAATGACGAAATTGAATATATCGTGTAAAATTCTCGTTCAATGCAGACGTTAAAACTATCACAGTAATTCGCAGTTACTTCGATAACTGAATTAAATCACACTGATTGTGAGCTGCGACGATCGAAACGACAAAAAATAAGTACATTTACGGATTAGGTTCCATGCGAATTTTATCACATCAAGTGACAAGTCTTGCGCGAGTACGCAAACTTATTCAAAAACCAAGCGATTTCGATTGGCAACTTAGTCATTTCGAATGTATAGAACGTTTTTGAGAATTTTCACTCGGGCGAGGAGTCTCGGAACATTCGGCAAATAATGATATATAAAAATAAACTTAAGCCCATAATGAATCGAAAATCTTAACTAAGGGGGAAAAAAATAATGGAGAATCTGGCCGAAGAAAAGCACAATAAATGGCCCTTTATTTTTCGCTGTCTTCTTATACGTTGATATATATATATATGCAGGCGGCGACGAAAAGCTCTAAGAGCCATTAGCAGGTATTATTCCAGCATGATCCGCCCAACCATCCTCGAGAACAAAAGAACTCGAGGGCATCCTTCGATTTCCCGTCGTCCCAAAATGAGAGCAATGATATCGCCTCAGAATTGAGCAACTCTCAGGAAAAGTACTCTCCGTCCGAGAAGGAAAAGACACGATAGAAAAAACAAAAAAGCGAAGACCGCGATTCTCTCGCTTTCGTGGGGCGAGAGAAGCCAGGGGGTGGCAAACCATGCAGAGATTCGATACACCAAGAGTGGATGAGTATTTTGCTCCATGAACGTCCTCGTATTACACACTCGAGAGACTCCCTACAGCTTGTGCAAACGCCGCATCTCTATAATCGCAAGTTAATGGAGCTTTAGTAATGCCCTATGGATGGCTCTCTCGTTAACTCGAGCCTCCAGAGAATTATCCATTTTTTTTATCACGGCGTTTTTCTTCTAAAGATTGTTTTCCGGAAGCTGGAAACAACTGTCGGAACAAATTGTTCACTATTTTTTTTCGTCGCAAACTGATGTCTAAATCGATCGATAAGATTAAAAAATTAGTGCTAATATTTCAATTTATTGAAAAAAAGCTCTTAAGGGCGACAATACGGTGCCACACGACTGCTATCATTTTTAAGACGCTTAATTGCTGACAATGTCTATATACAGATTGAGTATGGTGTATAGAAGAGCCGGACAATAAAATAAACATAATTTTGATACGTTACAATTGATTAGCGTAAAACGGGGTTTAATTGACTTTAAGGGTAACTGACGGTTTTTAGGGCTACTTCAACAGAGTGCCAAAATACGGTTTTAATGTGTGCTTAAACTTTTTTTTCTATTTTTGCTCAAATTAGTTACTCAAGTTTATTATAATGTTGTTAAAGTTGATTTCGATATGAATGATAATTATAAGACTGATTAAGTGCCGATAATAGTACCTTAGGTACTTGATATTTTTATGTACAATGTTTCCTTAAGGAGTAAGGCCACTGTAACGGCCCAAAAAAAAAGGTTTTTTCACTAATTTTTTGCTCCCGAAATTGAAGGTATTTGAAAAAAAACTTTTAATGGTGTTATCGGGCATACATTAAACTTTATTATAACATTTTTTTACAGTAAAAAAAAAACAAAATGGCGGTTCCACAGCTATCTTCCCGGGACATGTTTTGCTTCCAGGGCTCCGCGGCACGCAGCACCACTGGTGCACTTTTGAATCTAGAACAAAAAAAAAAACCATTAATCTAGAGAGCTATAGCTAGAGAATGTCGATCGGATTTTAAAAAGTATCAATTTTTGTGGATTTGGCGTGCGTTTGAAAAAAAAATTGATTTTTGACGAAAAAAACGGCAAGTTTTTTGTTAATAAAAAATCAATAAATAAAGTTCTTGAAAATTCCGATCGACATTCTCAAGATAATGTAAATGTTCACATCTGGTTAAAATTTCAAGTAAAAAAAATGAAAATTGTTTGAGTTATGCTGCGTGCCATTTTGAAAAACCATGTTTCGAGAAAAACGCGTTTGAAGTTTTGCGAATAGTTTTTTATTGGAAAAAATTAAAAAAAGAAGTTAAAAAAATTTTTTACCGTTAGTCTGCAATCCCAGCACCATACATTTGTCCTTCGATAGCCAAATTTTCGTCTTCTTCGTCTTTCCTGGTTGATTTTTGGAGCGCGCGCGCACTTTTGGCCGCGTCGCTCAGAGATGTCTCCGCGTGCGTGATGCGTTTGGCGTCGGCTTCGATGCAGAAATTATATAACTGTACACCAATTTCCACCTCCAACATCTTGAATATTTGCAAGACGTTGGTAAGGCCGCCATTGAATATGCAAACAGCGATATCCGTCGCAATATCTAGTACAGTTTTTCCGCTTGAGGATGATTTGGGGGCCAAACTCCAAACGGTAGCGTTGAAACTTTCGTTATTGTTTTGAGTATAGGCCCCCAAGCAACGCTCCAGCAACTCGTCCCGGCTCAATTCCATGTAGATGGGTTTGATGGCTTGATAAACCTCCTCACTCATTGGCTGATTGTGATGATACGCATCCAAGGCATTTTCTGCTTTCGCTTTCTTCCAACTGCACCAATTCTCCGAACATTTTTCGTGCTGAGGCTTTTCATCCGTTGACATTTTGTGAAAAAGGGTTGCCCAGATCTCATTTTTCATATTTTTGATGGAATCGGAATTTCGACGGATTGCTAAGCCGTAATAAATGCTTAGTTCGTCAATCAATTTGGAAGTGAGTTTTCCTCTTCCCCCGAGACCTTTTGTTCCTTTTTTTAAGTTTCTCAATCGAGTGCCCATTCTTTTTTGCACGTGATCTATGCACTCTTTTTTTTTAACATCAACATTTTCATAAGGCTTCGAATCCACGATGCCTTTGAAAGTTTTGGAATCGCCATCTCCGATATAATTGCAGTCGTTTCGGAGCAAGTTTTGACACGCTTGGCGGCGACCTTCATTTCCTAAGGACAACAAATTTTTTTTCGCACAGGACCTTTTTTTTCTTATTCTAGAGGGTTTAAACTATTTTTTAAGCCAATAAAAAAAAATCGATTTTTCAAAAAATTTACAGTGGCCTTACCCCTTAACAAAGATGACAATTTGATTTTAAACAATCGTTGTTTTTCATTTAATTCCATGTATAATGCATAACATTTTTTTAAAATGGGAATGCTGTCAAATTAACCCTTAATCTTTGACATAAGTTACACTTCAATGCCTTCTTCAAGAAACCCCATACCGGAAATTACTTTGATACTTAAAATATACAGGCTGAGGCACATAAAGTGTTACAGAGCAATAGCACTCAAACTATTGATCATATCCAAAAATGTTTCAGACAAAACTTTCAATGTTCGAGAAGGCCGTCATACTGGACGACCCTATTTTTTTTATCGGTGGAGGCGCTGAAGCTACGTCAAGGTTAACTCCACTTTTTGAAATGGAACCATGTATTTTTTTCGATGATATTATTATATATTTTAAGGCGAATTCAGCGACCTACAATACCAGGTCATTCTAGTCGCGCAAAGTATCGAAAAAAAATTGCATGGTTCCATTTTAAAAAGTGGAGTTGACCTTGACGTAGCTTCAGCGCCTCCACCGATAAAAAAATAGGACGGTCCAGTATGACGGCCTTCTCGAACACCGAAACTTTTGTCTTAAACATTTTTTGATATGATCAATAATTTGAGTGCTATTGTTCTGTAACACTTTATGTGCCTCACTTTTTATGTACCTCACCCTCAAAATTGTGGGGATTGATGGGGCTTAACTTTCTCATACATTTGATAGCCAAAGGACACATTGTTCTATTGGAGCAAAAAAGGTTGGAATTTAGGATGTTAAAAGAAAGTTATCAACAAAAAACTCCCAAAACCTGTTCAATGTAATCCCATTTCACGGTACATATCGATTATGTAGTGAATGATTGTCAAATTTTTTGACTAATTCCGTTAATTTATAAACGCTTCATCTACAAAATCAAAAGCATTCTGTACCATTTGGTCATTGTGCTTGTCTTTGCCATATTCGGAAGTAAAATAAGATATGATTGCAAATTGAAATTCTCCAGCAACTAACTCAGTGAAACGATCTGTCAAATTTTGCATCCAGACTTGAAACCAGCGCATGATACATCTAATTTTTCCGCCAAGGTAACATTCTTGTAGGAATCTCATGCATTCTTAATCGCGTATTTCCGGGCCTTTATTATTTAATGTTGATACATCGAATGTCAATCCGTGCAGCTTACCTATAACTTCCTAAAAATAAAGGGTTTTCGAATAACCATAGAATAAAATTCTTTTTCCTAACAAATTTATTCGATATATAGAATACTTTTCATTCAAATCTTTGATTTTATCGATTTTGATTCTTGATTCTTTGATTCTATCGATTTAAGGCAGGATTCTACTTTGAAACTTTGAAAGGCTAAATTGGATGAAAACACCCACCTGGAACACGTCGAAGGCATATTATATGGCCCAGGCATCGCTGATTAAGGGTAAAATAATTTTTTCTACGATTTATCAATCACCAAAACTTTAAACGCGTTTTTCTCGAAACGACATTTTCAAGTACCGTGGTCGTGATAACTCAAAAAGTACTGAACCGATCCTTATGAAATTTGGAACACATATTCTATATGTGTGTACCAACCGACCTAACTACAATCAACTTAAAATTTTGATTAGAACTATTTTTTTATTGCAAAAAAAGACCCAAAAAAATGCATTTTTTTTTTTCGTATTTTAGCCGCCATTTTGTTAATTTTGCACGTATATAAAATATTCTAGTTAGGTCGGTTCCTGAAGACATACTGAACATGAAACTATTTGATTTTTTTGTTTCAGACCATCCGTCGGGAAGATTTCACGACCACGGCAACGGTACCTGCTTTTCGAGGCGTTGGTTTTAAACATATTTTACGTGTACAAAAAATGAATAAAATACATTAAAAATTTTTTTTTTACGTACTTAAAGAGTGTATTTATTGAACAGTTTAAACGCCATATCGATATCTTTAATAGTATTCTCAGAAAAAATTCACGAAAATAGCGTTTTTTTCATGATTTCAAAGTAGAATCCTGCCTTAAATCATTGAACATATGGGCTAATTTCTTATTCACTTTTGGCTTAACATCATCTATTCGATCTTCTGTTGTGAAACAGTTCGGACTGAGGAGAAAGGCGTCAGCACTGATTCCTTGATAGCTAATGCTTTTTTTGCTGCGGAATCGATCTGAGCCTGCAGCACGTTCAAGATGTGCGTAAAGATAACAGAGATGACAGATTGATTGGCAATTGACATTAATTGCGTAGAAAAGACACTCGACATGGAAATTTAACACCCGTAATACACTGTTACACTATTCCAGTGTATCAAGTTCAATAAACCCTAATGGATTCACATAAGTATATACGTGTATGCTGTATCGTTACTTTCCATACTGTATTGCAGTGTTGTTTTAACCCTTCTTCACCCTTTCCCCATTCAACGATGATGGAGCCTGCAACCCTTGCACACACACCCACAAACGCACGCGCGTACACAATGTCCAATTTACTCACACCATTTCGTCAATCTCCCTACACCGAAGACCCACATACACATGCAACTCTACAACGACTCTGTACAAACAATCGCCGTAACTCGATTTCACTTGCTATTGTGCACTAATATCTCTCAAGCGATTATCCTCACGAATTAATAATTCAATTCAGCTGTGTTTAAATAAACGAAAATTTGTTCATGCAGTGGGATGTGCATTTTCATTTAAATTTCTCCATTATTGTCGAAGGAAAATTCGATGCTTCTCACTCAAATTGATATAAAGCTCGTGCAACCGTTTTTCAAATTCGTAGGTGTATGTGTACGTGTGTGTGTGTGTGTTTTGCATTTCCAAAAAAATACAATCAAATATGATTTAAATTATTAAATTGTACAACTGTAAAAAAGTTGATAAGATTTACTGACGATTGCGATAAGTGGAATTGTTTTTTTTTTATATTCCCCGTCGCCGCAATATTTATGAAGTGAAGATTATGCATTAAAAACTTTTATGAAATTATCGTACGGCTTTGTCGCTCGTTAAATCACTTTTTGTCACGTATGAATTGACCCTGAGCGTCAGCTTAGGATTTAAGCCTGTAAACTTTTGACGCTTATGAATTTAGTGTAGGATGGATTGTATCTGACATGCCTTGGTCATATGCGCCAGTCATGATGGGGCATTCCATAACTAGTTGACCGATTTTCCAACAGAGCCATTTTTATAACTCTTCACGTAACGAAAAAAAGCCTGGAATGCTGAAAAAAATGTTTACCCAGCGAAACAATCGTAAAAATATTTTTTTTACGATTTATATTTCGCGTCTTTTTGATTTTCTTTTGATTCTTCTGAGAATAAACCAGCTAATCGCATACTCTCTCGATTGGTACCTTCGATGACTTTTTTGACACGTCTGAAAAGTCGAACAAGCGTGAACAAAAAGAAGTTTCATTGATCGACGTGCCTGCAAAAATTAAATTTCTCATGGGAAAAAAACTGTCGGATGAAATCTGACAAAATGATGAAGAGTTGTATTTTTGCGCACGCAGGAGACAGCAGGAAGGTGTGAAATAAAATATAATAATAACATAGAGGACTGGAGAGTCCATTTATTCTGGAATAGCCCATACGAGTAAACGGATCGAGGGTTGTATTCGTCCGTTCGCCCCGGGATACTGCTACTGACAACGCAATTATTTCGTCTCACTTGCGGTCTCACGTCAACCCCGTTTCAGCGTTATCGCCAACCCCTAAAATCAATTCCACCCTTGAAGAACGAATCTCGATTCGTTTTTATCACGTGCGCGTATCTATAACTATATTTTCGTACTTGACAGGATACGTTTCCTTCTTCGTATCATGATGCAGACGAGGATCGTTGGTTGACATTTATCGCGGTTCCGCAAACAAAAAGCGTTTGTACATATAAATAAGGACTATTATCCGGCTGTAGGAGTGCTCTCTTCCATTCTTTTCCCGGCGAGTTTGAACTTCACTTTATCGATTGAACGCGATATATTCACAGTTGTACATGCTCTCTCGATACTAGCGTCTCTGAATTCCTCTGTGAGCTCGAGTGTGTTTATTCAAGTGGACGGAAAATGGCCTTTTCGCGACGAGTGGAACATTCCGTGCACGATATGAATATATCTGTTTCGTGTAAAGTTTTCCATTGTGAGAGGCGGGGGTATGTAAAAATTTAAGGGGGGATTGTCTTTTTTTTCGTAAAATTTACCGCTTTTTGGGAAATTTTTTGTGAAGAAAGTATACAACGGAAAACTTGTGAAACTTGGCATATAGTTTTATTGATCTGTTTACTACATACAAAAATTTTTTTTTTTAATTTCATCAAAAAATCCGCCTCCCACCCCCCTCGACGCGCGATGGTCCTTTTTTGATGGTGTGCACGATTACAGCCTTCACGTTCATCTTGCAACAAAAACCCAAAAAGCATTTTACTTTAGACACATAGCTATCGTTCGATGAAGGGAAAAGAAAAAAAATTGACGATTTGGTGACGTTTTGAACTTGAAGTATCGATTTTTCGAAAAAAATTGATCGATTTTTTGTTATAAATAAAAAACTATTAAACGTATTGCTTTTTTGCTTCATCAAACGATAAAAGGATGTCAGCTGAGCATTCTGTCCAAATTTGAAGGCAATCGGTTGAATAGTTTTTGAGAAATCGTGCACACCATCAAAAAAGGACCATCGCGCGTCGAGGGGAGTGGGAGGCGGATTTTTTGATGAAATTGTTTAAAAATGTTTTTGTATGTAGTAAACAGATCAATAAAACTATATGCCAAGTTTCACAAGTTTTCCGTTGTATACTTTCTTCACAAAAAAATTCCCAAAAAGCGGTAAATTTTGCGAAAAAAAAGACAATCCCCCCTTAAATAAATGACTTCGAAACTCGAAGGGGAAGGATTTCGATAATAATCTGCTGATAATAAAGAATTTTCTACGTATATATTCGAGGCTGGATCAAATAACACTAGAGACCTTAGCGAATCTCGGTACTTGGTAAATATAGGAATGTCAGTCGAAGAAATAAAATCGTAAGATCGTGTTTTCCTTGATTGAAATTTTTTTTCTGGGAAACGGTTGGTGAAGAAGAAAAGAAAAAAAGAAGAAAACTTTTTATTTTCACACGAAGGTACATATATTGAGAGTCTGTAACAAAAAATCACCAAGGAGTACAGAAAAACAACAAAAACACGGCCGTCGGCAAATGATGCAATTTTTTTTCGCGACGTTTTGCGGTCGACACTCCAGTTTATACGGTCGATCTGAAATCTAAAAACCAAACGGGTTATTCTAGTCAACAATAAATACGAGTCGTTGAAGATCGTCGATTTTTCTAAACATTTTTTTAACAACGTGCCGAGGATTTTAAACTCGAGCATACAAAATGAATGAAAAAGTCATTTTTACGTGATCTTAGAAACATGAAGTTCGATTTTGAAAAGTGAGATCGTCAACGACCTTCAAATGTTTCTCGTCGTATTCTCTGTAAAATTGGAAAGAATTCATCAAGTAGTTCTCGAGGTATCATGTCCACCGACTTTGAAGACAGTGTTTCGAGAAAAAGGCGTTCAAAGTTCGAAGTATGGTGCTATCTATATGAAGTATAGCTCATATAACTTTAGGAATATTTCGATGAAATTTTTAGGGAATCCAGCTAAAAGCTGACGCTCGAATAAAAATATTTTTGGAAAATGCAATTTTTCGACCTACCTAGGGCGATGTAGCCCGTTAAAGGTATTCTTTCACATCGTATTATATTCACGTACCTTACTATTATCTAAGTAATATATTATTATCTACGTTACTATTACTGATATTATCTAGGGAAGGCAAATCAGGGGCTTTTTCCTGACTAAAATTTCTCCAAGGGTATCAGGCTCTGGTCGTGCCTTCCACCCTGGAATATGTTTGCAATGTAACGGGTCTAAGGCTAGGTCCCGATCCGCCGTTCCCTTTCTGGGGAACCGATCGAAAGGTGTAGGGAATAGATCGGGGAATAACCAGCAACAAACGGGAAAATAAAAAATGACGGTTCAGCGATTTTGGAATCCTTGAGGAGGTAAAATCGGGAGGGTACTCGATTTAGTATTTCGACAACATATTGTTCGTTGGTTATCTGCTGTATAAGGCAGTATATGAGTGTATACATTCGCCTGCTCGCATTTCCTGATAGGCAAAGAGACAGGAAAACGTACACAGATCACTATCCAAGCGAAATCGGCCTAGAGTGCAAAGGGTTATTCCACAAGTATCGCAAAATCGTAAGTAATCGTAATTGTTGGCGAAGTACACACAAGTAATGTCTTCCCGGTCTGAACATTGATATTTCCCAATATATCGACAAGGCGTCCAAAAGGCACGAACGACCTGCTTTACTTGTTTGCTTCATAAAATAATTTGGCTATTCCTTATGCTCAAATCGTTAGTCATCGTAATTCCGGTAGTTATGATAGGCATCGTTATCCTCGTCCATTATCATTGATGAAATGAATGCTTTTAATGATGAATAGAATTATAACAGATGTGTTTCATCCCAATTAATTATAAGCATCTTTGATGAGGTGAAAAGCAAAATAGCTGTTCTCCAGTTCTTAAGGAGGTACGATCACTTCCACGGTGTTCAAAAAAGAGTCTAAATTTATTTTACCCACAGCTGCTCTGATTGATGTTTACTTATGTTGATTATTCGTATTATCGATTATAGTGTGTCAAATGTTGTAATAAATGATGGATTTATTGCACGTGAACAATTAAAAACGGAAAAATTAGATTGTCAACAACGCGGTAGTAATCTTCGTAATAATAATATTAACATATCCACCATAAAAACGAACTAAAAAGACAACAAAAATCAGCCGGAAACCTATTAAAATAGGCTTGAATTATCTCAGCGGAATTAACACGATAGGCAGAATATAATTATACATATTATTGATAAGTGATACATAATAAAACTCCATCAATTGTTGTTTGCATATTTTGTGGCGGCTTCTATTCAAATGAATTTCAAAACAAAGCTGGTTTATGTTCCCGAAACGCATCAGCTGTTACTCGCGACGTTGCTAAGTCTGTGGGTGCTATTTCGTCGTTCTGACCATTTTCAACCGGAAATTGAAACTTTCTTGTAATGTAGTGCTTTAACTACACGGTGAAGATTGATATTCTTATTTTTTACAATATCAATTATATCTAATCTATCGAATTTAAGTTTTCAAACGGGTTTAGTTGGATACGTGAGTAGAAAAACCACGATCACCGCACTTCCGGTCGACTGTCTCCATAAGACGACGTGCTTCGGTAATTCGAAGTGCTCGATTTGCAGTTTTCTTGCGAAAAAAAAGTAAAGGTTCAAAATAGCTCAAATGTTGGCAATAGACGCATAAGGAGGTCGTCAAAATGACATAAAAATTTAAAATCTGAAAGTTGCATTCGTAGTAATGATCGTACCTCCTTAAAGACAGGCTCCTCTTTTCAAAACCTGTCAATGTTCTGGCCGGGTAGACATTACGTCCGAGCATAGAGGGTACGCCATAAAAAAACGGTTTTGCGATCTTCCCGGTCTGTTGCATGGCAGGGCCCAGTCAGGTAAATCAGACAAGGCAAGTCTGGACAGGGCCGGCCGTAAATTAGGGAATACCCGGTCACATTTCTGCACGGGAGCTGTCATTCCGCACTACCCTGAATAGCTTGAAATCGACACGAGGGCAGGGATAAACCTCAATGTCCTATCCCAGTGTGCAATCATTGTAATTAGCCCCAACTTTACTCACTAGCTCCGATTTGGTGAATCATAAAAATACGATAATTATGCGCACATCCGATGCAAAACCGTTCGGATTGAATCCTCATCCCTTTTAATAAAAGCTCGAAGGTGAGAGATCAAACGACACCACATTTAAATCCTACTGTCGCACATGTACACGTATACGAATGCACACACCTAAAAATAGGACTACACGGAA
>OX632363.1:4226448-4296448 GCA_951751655.1 Ophion costatus
AGGATTCGCCAAAATGGGGTGTTACTAGGCAGGAAGCCATGTCGCGTTCTTGGTTTGATTAACGTGATTCTGGATGTATTCCGCTTTATACATGTTGCACACTCTGCCAGACGCATATACGCACGTACACATACATGCGCAGTTATTTTAGAAACTCCTGGGTCTTTTTCGGCTGAGAAAAGTTTTCAAACAAGTATTGGTACTGCAAATAATAAACGCCCAATGATAGGGTTGGAACTCTGCCATCATGTCGACACAGGTTACGACTAGACTTTTGCAAAAATATATTAAATAATTTGAACGACGGAAAATATATATTTATATATATATATACATATTTATATGTATACTTACACATAAATACATACATACATACAGTGAGTGAGAAACACTTGCACACATTGCTTTTCTGAAATAACTATTCGAAAAAAAGAATAACATTTTTGCAGAATATCTTATCCGATAGTACCACCAAATATCAATACTTTATGTTAAGGAGTTACGATCACTTCCACGGGATCAAAAAAGAGTCTAAATTTATTTTACCCAGAGCTGCTCTGATTGATGTTTACTTATGTTGATTATTCGTATTATCGACTATACTGTGCCAAATGTTGTGGTAAATGATGAATTTATTGCACGTGGACAAATAAAAACTAAAAAATTAGATTTTCAACGACTCGGCACTAATCTTCGTAATAATAATATTAACATATCCACCATAACAACGGACAAAAAAGACGAAAAAAATAAGTCGGATACCTATTAAAGTAGGCTTGTATTACCTCAGCGAAATTAACACGATAGGCAGAATATAATTATACATATTATTTATTAAAACTCCATAAATTGTTGTTTGCATATTTTGTGGCGGCTTCTAGTTAAATTAATTTAGAAAAAAGCTGGGTTATGTTCGCCAAACGCATCAACTGTTACTCACGACGTTGCTAAGTCTGTGGATGCTATTTCGTCGTTCTGACCATTATCAACCGGGAATTGAAACTTTCTTGTAATGTAGTGCTTTGACTACACGGTGAGAATTGAATTTTTTTATTTTCCACCATATCTATCATATCTAATCTATCGAATTTCAGTTTTCCAACGGGATTAGTTAGATACTTAAGCAGAAAAACCACGATCACCGCACTTCCGGTTGACCGTCAAAGTGCTCGACTATGCAGTTTTATTGCGAAAAAACTGGACTGTCAAAATGGCTCAAATTTTGGCCATAGGCGCATAAAGTGTTCGTCAAACGCAAATAAAAATTTCAAATTCGAAAGTTGGATTCGTAGTAATGATCGTACCTTCATAATGTTGATATAAATTATGTGTGTTAATATAAATTGCCAGAAAACCCACAATAAACGAGGTGTCCAAATGTGTTGTATAAGAAAAATGAAGTACATTTTTTTTTTTTACTAATTTTACTACTTTTTTTCGACATAAACTTTTCTTTTCGACATAAAAGACATAAATTATTCGAAATATTTTCAAAATTAAAGGAAGAGTCGTAACATGCTTGCTAATGTATGGATAGGTGTTATATCTTTTATACCGAATACATCAAATGCGTACGTTTGCAAAGCTCTCCCGCAGGCTTCTCTATGCAATAATCCGGGTGTTTCTAAGCCTTCGGGGCTTCATAGCCGCTCGCTAATATACAAAACACTATCAGAGATAATCCTTTAGCAACTGTATACATTTCAGTATCGCACGTGTACTTTGTCATCCGGCTAATACATCGAGATCTACACCCCTATTTACTGAAATTTAAAATCTTCTTTTGAGGGTCGCATATAATTAGCTCGGAGGAAAAAGTCCAGAAGCGTTTTGCTCTCACCGAGCCATGAATTCGTTTTTTAGTCCTGCTGTGAGAGCGAATTTCATTAGCTGATTAGTAGAAAAAAGTCAAGGAGATGTAAAATTTCGTGGCGAGGCATAGAAGGAAAGCTTTACATGAACTGAAAAGCTTTTCGTGCGTTGCAAAAAAAAATCAATTATTGTAGTAATTATATTTGTATTTATACTGAAGAATTGAAATAGCAAATACAAATGAATAAAAATTTCCCTGGGACGATTATTTTGAGAAATAGAACGAAAGCTTTTCTTGGAATAAAATGCTTTTCTCGTGTTGCAAACGAGAAATTAATTATTGCAGCAATTAGTTTTCTATTCATTCTGGAGAATTAAAATAGCAAATTTGATAAAATGGACATTTTCCTAGGTCGATTATTTTGTTAAAACTACCTTGTTTTTTCGATCAGCGAAATTGGTAATTTACCTGTCGCCTACACTCTCCTTCTGACTGTCTCGTTGTCCTCTGAAATTTCGGAATATCGACAAAACTCTTCCCTCAGAATCATTCAGTTCGGGAACTTTTTGCCATCGATTGATTTTTTTTAAGGGAAGTCCAATAATAAACTAATTGTACAAAAAAAGAGGTCCGCTCGTTTTTTCGCATTGTTATTGCACTTTTGCTCCTCGCCAATTATCTTTTCCCATACGATCGAAGCTCCTACCACAAGCGATATGAACATCGCATTTCCA
This sequence comes from Ophion costatus, assembly GCA_951751655.1. Classification (NCBI taxonomy): domain Eukaryota; kingdom Metazoa; phylum Arthropoda; class Insecta; order Hymenoptera; family Ichneumonidae; genus Ophion; species Ophion costatus. Next base: position 4,228,996 of record OX632363.1, read on the forward strand.
CATTCTCTCTACCGTTTCTCCAGAGTAGGTTCTTCACTAAATTCACGTAAGCGGAAATGGGGTCTTCGGTGACTGCTGAGGGTACGTGAAATTCCTGAATCCTCGGCATTCGAAACTGACGTTTTTTCGCACACTGCGAGAGCTCATATGGCGCAGAACAAAAAGGCTCGATAAGTTTAACGTTCAACGTACGTGAATCTTGGCTTTTATAGCGTTCGGTCTTTCAGTGCTGGAAGCGAATTCTACGCAGGAGCAGAGGAAACACGTTTTAAACCCTCAAATTCCGGCTTACATCTCTCCTCCTGTGAGGCTCCGCGAGTTTCTCTCCCACCCTCTGTCTCTCTCTGCATTCAGGTTTGAGGCTGCTGCTTCGCTCTTCGTGTTATAAAGGTCGGTAAGCCTCCAATGGCAAAACCATCCGGTTTACAATGACAGCAGTCGTGGTGGTTTCTCATCGGGGTCGCCGAGGATTGGTGGTCATATTGGGCTAGTGGGCGTGGTTGACTCGCGTTCGTTTCATTCCCCACCATCACGCCGAAACGATCCCCTCTGTGATACTTTACCGGTGGGGTAGACCAACCCCACCATATTCGATGCACCGCGCACTCAGACAAGCATTGACACTCGGAGTGAGTCTTTGCCTCCTGGACGGGGGCTTTATCGTTCTCCTGTACATGTGTCTCTCTCCCTCTCACTGGCATCCCGACATGCTCACTTCCAAGGGGATGCGTCTTCGGCATTGAGGGGTTGGTTCCAGTGCCTCTTTCGGCCTCACGCCTCCTTCTTCACCCCTCTACCATCTCCGTTGGCTGCTGAGCACCCTGCGCGTCGGACGCGCAGAGTTGGGGAAGGAGAAGCGACACCTCGCAAGGGTGCAACCAGCTTGAACAGGGCACGGGTTCTTTCCGAGGGACGAACGGGATGGAAAGGTGAGCGTATCGGTGTCTGACGTCGGATAATCGGCCCGCATTACCAGCCCGACGACCTTTCCCATTCTCTCTCTCTCTCTCTCTCTTGAGAGAGATGAAAAGAGATATTTCTCCTCTCATCTCCATTTCTCTCTTCCAGTCTCTATTCCTTGATGCGCCATAGAGTGACCCCACTTTCCACCTTCTTCTCATCTTTTCTCATCGATTCCCTTCTTGATTTATTCCCCTATCAACTGGTCTCTTTTCTTTTGCCTCTCTACCTTCTTCTACCTCTTCATATTGTTTTTTTCTTTGTTTTTCCCTTTCGGTGACACTTTCGCTTCGATATCTCGATTCTTGCCCACGCCCGTAAATTACAGTCAACGTCACCGCTCCGGGAACAGCCGTGACTTCCAACGTCACGGAACTGGACGCCCTTACCCAAGCCGTGCATAATCCGCTCACTCGATGGTACGTGTGTTCTGACGCTGGGCTCGTTGGGATATCCGAGAGATCGAGTCTCGTATGCTGGTCATTTGCTAACAGTACGATGGATCGTCAGCCGAAGGTTTGATTGGATGGAAGTGAACATTGTTCAGGCTTCAGAGCATTTGCCGATCGCAATACAAGTTTAAGGGTTCATTACCGTGTGACCGCTCGATAAGTAGCCGATTCTCGCGATTTTTTTTAGGTGGATAGGATACGCTAATCGGTCTAATTTTTTTTTTTACAAATTGAAGCGCCGATAAATAGTACAGAATGATCATTTTTATAAATTTCTTTATTTCTTGTTTAACATTGTTTTTGTTTGCGGGAAATTGCGTGGAAAAAAATGGTGTCCCATGGTGGCCGGGATTGCGGCTGCAAATTTCATCTGAAACGAAAATCCCAAAATGATTATTAATCTGTAGGAATGCCGCTATGTTCATATGGAGTTTTTTTTCGACAGTTTTTCGTAAAAAAAAATAGGAAAAGTAAAAAAAGCTTCCATAGCAACATAAGGAATAACGTGAAGAATGTTCTGTTAAAATTTCAAACGGATAGCTTAAATACTTTTTCTTTGAGAGCGACCACCGTTTTGAAGAACAACATTCCAAGAAAAACGCGTTTAAAGTTTGGCGTGCGGGATTTTCAGATAAATCGTTGTTCGCGATCAATCAGCGATGCCAGGTCCATACAATTTTTCTTCCGCTTCCTCGAATTGATCGTTTTTGGCAGCAATTTCGTTTTGCCCAGCTGTCCTGGCATTTTTGCTGTCCAAATAGCTGCGGCGGTTTGCAGTTGCGACGCGTTCTACTTTGTACTTAGCGGCGAATCGGCGAAGTCCGCGGCTGCCGGTCCTGCAGTGACCCATTGTCTAGGGGATTTTTAGTATTGGGTCATACCCCTCGTTGAAGGTACAAGCTGCACAAATACGTCGCAATTGCCACAATTTGTTTTTCACAGAGTATATGTTTGGGAGCGAGGTGCCCCACGCAATTTAAAAAATCTCATTATTGTTTCGAGTGTTTGCGCCCGTACATCTTTCTAACAAATCGTCTGTTGTCAATTCTTAGCTGGTGGATGAGAATATTTTTCCGGGTATCACTGGGCCTCAGCTTTGCGCCATTCGCACCACGAATCTTCTCCCAAAGGACAAAACTGATGCTGGGGGCTTACATCGGTTGAGCTTTTGTGATAAAACCCCACCCATATCGCTTTCCTCATATTTTCAATGGAATCGGAGTTTCGACGAACCGCTAAGGCTTGTTAAGATTTGTTAACAACTTCAGTGTTAATTACGCTTTCTCGGGTCGTCCTTAGCAGGTTTTTTTAGTTATATTTGTTTACAAAAGGAATAAACGGTTTTTTGACAAAAAGAATAACGGTTGAACGGGGAACCGGGGCCGGGGACCCTGGCGCGCCGTCCGCGCCAGGTCTCACGCTCCAATCATTTCTTCGAAGAAAGGCTGTAGCGACCGAAATAATTATACAATTAAACGAACTTACCTGTAAGTGAAGTTCTATTGTAATTGTATGAAGCGCCTCTTCCGAAGAGATCAACAAGTAGTACCTCCTTTGGTATGCCGAGGGCGCCACAAAATTTCAAAGTTCAGATTTTTCTGAGCTGTCCATCTTTCCATTCCGACTGTCATTCTTTGAAAGTATTACCGTAATATTAAGGGGTTATAATAAAATATTACAACAATGGGTATCTGTTGCATTTGGGTGGGATTGATCTCTTCGGAAGAGGCGCTTCATACAATTACAATAGAACTTCACTTACAGGCCAGTTCGTTCAATTGTATAATTGTATTTCGCGCCTCTCCCTCTGAGATCAACAAGTAGCTATTTAACGTGGTTTACGGCAAATGTGTTGTAAAAGCAAAACATGTTATACAGAGTCGGATATTCACAATCACAGCATTATATTTTTCAAATGTTTTACACGTCATATTTATGATTGATGGTTTTTCTTAACATTCGTATTCAATATTGATAATGCAAACGATTTCTTTTCCTGAATCGGTCGATTATAGAATTTCGCGAAGGTCCGTGACTCTTGTGACCATCCCGCAGTTTTTAGAATTGTATCAACGCTTACGCCATATCGACTGGCTGCTGATGTAGCCGCATGACGTCTGCTATAAGCAGTAAATGAGTCCGTGTCGACCCCGCTGATTGTTAACACGTTTTTAATCCACCGACTAAGTGTTTGAGAAGAAGTGCGTTTGTGGGGTCTTTTAAATGTTATGAACAGTCTTTGTTCCATCCCTCGTATATCTTTAGTTTTTTTCCAAATATTGTTTTAGCACAGTGGAGGGACAAATCAGTCTATCCTCTGAGAAAAAAGGGATGATAAGCGTGGGTTGTATCTTCTTAACCCCCGACATTTTTATCCATTCGACAATTTTAATTTCGTTTGTTTCGTTTCTTTTTTGGATATTTCTAATGTCTATTACGGATAAGGTCTGGATACGATGGCCGGTTACCAATGCTAGTAATGTAACGACTTTTAACGACAACTTTTCAAGTGATAATTTCTTATTTGGCCCCCCACTTTCTTAGTTCGTCTAATACAGTTTGGGGATCCCATATCGATTCGTGATTTGCTCTAGGAGGCCTCAATCGAGCGATTCTTTTGAAAAAAACGTCTAATTTGTGGATCAATGCCAAGATCAGGTCCGTATATGAGAGCAATTGCAGATCGCGCACAGTTAAGGATGTTGAGTCCCAAATCGCAAATGACGATAAAATTCTGAAAATTTGGTATGTTTTTGTATGAAGTATTTAAGAGGTCGTGTAAAAATTTCATGACAATTAGGAAGCTCATTATTGAACAATTAACATTCACAAATTAAATGTTGTTTTACGGAAACTGATGTAACTTTGCAATAAGTTTTTTTTTTTACCTCTCAATTTTATAATACCTACAATATACTGACAGCAACGGAAACAAAACGAAGTTTATTGACACATTTTTTTTTATTTCTTTTAAAAATTGTTCTTAACAAAATGTTAATTTTTAAATAACGAGCTTCCTAATCGTCGTGAAATTTTAACACGACCTATTAAATACTTCATACAAAAACATACCAAATTTTCAGAATTTTCGTATCATTTTTTATTTCAACCCTTAAGGAGGTTGAAGTAATGATGATAGAATTCTGAAAATTTGGTATGTTTTTACATGAAGTATTCAGGAGGTCGTGTAAAAATTTCATGACGATTAAGAAGCTATTTATTGAACAATTAACATTAACATGTTTCATAGGGACTCAACATCCTTAAGTATTTCCGATCATTTTCTGCTACACAGACAAGATAATAAGCATCTTTCAAGTCTAAGGTTGCCATGTAATAGCCAGGGCTCAAGACACGGCGAACCGTTTTTTCATCTTCCAACTTGAAGTGTTCCGGATTTGAAAATTTATTAAGTTGTTTGAAATTTAAAACTAATCGATGTGAGCCGTCTGGTTTAGGTGCAAGAAATATTGAAGAAACAAATTGATTTTTGTCTGGTTTTGTTTTGCAAATAGCCCCTATCGCTAATAAGCGAGATAATTGATTCATGATTATAATCTTTTCCTTTGCGGACCATTGAATCTCCCTGGAGTGGGACTTTTGAATAGGGTCAGACGCGAAAGGGATCTTATATCCATTTATCCAATCCAGAATAATCCTATCATCCGTGATTTCCATCCATTGTGGAAGAAATGCACTAAGGCGCCCTGCTGAGGAACTTACGATATTTAAACACGTCTCTTCGGGTATGTTGACCTTTGTATTGTTCCGTGATTCGTTAGAAGTTTCTTATTGCGGTATGACGACCACTGCCCCCCCTGTGCCGTATTGTTTTGACGTTGAACGTCTGAGCAGTGGGGCGACGGGACGGGCCTTTCCCGTTTTTTACGAAGGTATTTTGCGTTTGTTGGAACTTTGGCTTAAAAACCTGACTTGACGTGGCGAAACTTTTGGCAGCCTTGACTTTCTCCTTTAAAGTTCTATCCAAATAGCCACTCGTCCGTCACTGTTGAGTTGTCAACCTCACGTAAAGATACATTGATGTTTTTGATGATTAGACTCCTTCGAATTGATGATTCCTCGTGTTGAATGTCGGAAAATATTCTCAATAAGCCATTAAGAACGTTGAGCATTTGTAATTTTTCTTCGGCCTCGAGTTTGAACGCCACTGATGTTAATTTTAATAACCCACTGATACCAGCGGTTATCTTTTCTTGTTTTTCGACGATCCGCGCATCCCTTTTCAGTGATGGATCTTGAAGGGACCCTTTCCCGTCATCGTCTAGAGGATACTGATGTCTACGATTAAAAAAAATGTTTTCACTACAAAACACCAGCGCTAAAAAATAGTTTCATGTGTGTAATTTTACATACGGACAGATGGGCAAGACGTTCACGCTGTGGGTGATGTAATTTTTTGACTACTTAGCACCGAGATAAAACATTTTTAACAACGGATTAACACAAAGTAAACTTTTGTTAACATTTAGAAAAAGAAACCCATCTTGCCCATTGTAAACCATATATATTCAATATTGAACCTTAAAGGTTTGATGGGAGACTACGAATATTGGCTACCGAGTGAAGAGCGTTGCTGCCAACACATCCGCGAATTAACCGTATTTCGACAACACTTGATATTAATAGAAAATCTCGTAACACAAATATAAATAGGCAACATTGTAAATGGCTCGAAATTTCTTTCTGAGTTGTGTAAAACATTTGGCGACGCAGTTTTTTTCATAATAATCGTCGGTAATCCTATACTTTTTATGTTGGTGATAACCCAAAAGTTTTTCTTATTTACATAGTAAAAATATGAAGATGCATAATTTTGCCCTTTATTTATATATTTTATCAAAAATATCAAATTTATATATTTTATCAAAAACTGTAAAGGATTTAATCGTCTATGACAATAATAGCTTTGTGTTCTTTTTCTTCAATTAAAAAAGCTGTATAGATCGTTTCTATGCTCGCAGGGCAATATTAAATGGTAACATTTGGTTCTATCACATGGAGAACGATTATGGGAACTTGAAGGCGATTTTGCACAATTCCCAGTATCGGATTTTATCATACAGCAATAATTTGAACATCTTTAATAAATATAATTTCATGATGTTCTACTCGTTAGGTTCGACAATAAATACCCTTTGTTCATAAAGTCAGTCATTTTGTATACTCGTTACGTTTTATGAAATTCCACTGTCGAGCTAGATAAAAGAACACAATGTATTACATCAATGCGGCAGTACAATTACTTCGGGATATGTACATGCTTGGGGCTCAAACAACGAGAAGATTTTCAATATGTTTTTTTTGATCGCGGTATTAGAATGACGTCAGGATTTTACAAACAATTGAAATATAGTCTTGTTGACGTTGAAATTTTTTCTTTTTGAAAAAATTGATAAACAATGCAGTTGTTATTATTCAAACAAAGTGCTGCCGTTGTTGCATGCCCAATCGGCGCAGGTGGTTCTAGCAATTAGGGTTATCTGAAATACAAAATAAACATGTACTTTTAGTATGACAACAACATTTTCGTATGACCGAACACTTTTTCGAAATCTTGAAAATTGCGACAATCGCAAGCGTTAGAAAAAGGTTCGATTTTCAACTAGAATAAAACAACTTTGATTACTTGTTATTATCGAATGGATAAACATATAAAAAAACCAATCGGCCATACGGTAGAAAATGTTATAAACCATGTTTAGTCCGAGCTTGAAGCAAATCGGACGACATGATTTTGACATACATCTCATACCGTTTTGTAAAGCACAGTTTTGAGAAAAATACAAAACAAAAAGGGCGAATCACACCAAGGCGGTTCATCGGGGCAAAGTGGGCCATCTGACCCTTCACAAAACCCGCCATATCGATTTTTTTAGATTTAATTATTTTTTTTTGCAAATAAAAGTTAAGAAGCAAGCTATACATAAACAAATCGTCCTTTTGAAATTCCAATTCTATGCCGACTGCTTGACCGAATTTAAATTAAATTAAATGTAAAAAGTATTTATAACTCGTAACTCACTGATCTTTGCCGACTTTATTGTATGCTCCCTCTATCCGTTTATATCGCGTAAACGTTAAAAAGCGCGCCCCTAACTTTTCGAGCCCCCGCGATAACGAAAAAAGAGTCGGTCTTGTGACCGGTTTACCTTGGCTTGGCAAACATTTACCACGCAGAATATATCCGGCTACACCACATTTCCACGCATCCTCCACCCAAAAAAAAAAAAACGGAAGAGAGATTAGTTCTCGAAGATTTTTGGTAATCTCATTCTTGCCCTACGAACGAACCATTCTTCTCCTTTCCAGGACGTTTTTTGAAACAAGGAAATGAATTCTCATCGAACAGGAGAATGGAGCAGGCAGGGCCAGAGCGATTAGGCACAAGGGTTGTATAGATAAGAACTTCACGAGCCTAGAAATTTGTTTAGGAATTAATAATAAAGGATGAAGAATCGAGAAATGAAAAGAAAAAAATGTAGTATTTGATCGTTGAATTTGTCAAGCACCTGCGTTCTTGGAAAATCTCACATTATCGAGTTCCGACCTACCTGTTCTACGGTTTCCTATATACACACCCCCCCCCCACACACCTGTATATAGCGTTATATTACACCACCGCAGGCGTCGGAAAATCTTCGCTTTTTTCCTCAACCTGTGTATTTATACATCTAGAGGCTTTATACAAGCCGTTGTTGAACTTTATGATTTACGTACATAGTTAAAATTACCGAAGTCCCCGTATGGATAATTTCGTAAGCATATAGTTTCGCTCGGAAATACATTACCTTTCGAGCATGGAAGAGGATAAATTTATTTTCAAGCCGCAAGCAATCATTCGCCCCAATATATGCAGAGTGGATCAATAACTATTAGCACCTTGGATATCTTCGAAACTATAAGGTTCACAGAAATATTTGCTGAAATGAAATTGCTCGGTACGAAAGAGGCCATCCGATAGCGACAATAGTTTTTTTGCAGGTGGAGGTACTTCGGACATTTGAAGGTCAACTCCATTTTTGTAAATGGATCGGTATGTTTTTTTTCTGTATCATGGAAGAGGAGCTTAAAACGAGTTCAACGACCTATAACATAAGGTCATTGAAGGTCATAGAAAGTACAGAGAGGCGATGATACTTACAGTTTCGGTAGTAAATAAAATTACTACGTTTGTAGTAAGTGTTCGAAATGACGACCATCAATATTAATGCGTACGTTATTATGTACGTTTACACATTTCTTAGCCAGGTACGGAAAGTACAGTGCGGAATTATAGTAGCTAAAATTGGTGGTCCTTTTTTTATCAATGAAAATTTGAATGGCAACATCTACGGTAATTTTATCAAAGATACATTGGGTCTTCTGCTCGAAGAGTTGCCTTTACTTACACGACAAATCGTGTGGTATCAATATGACGGATGTCCAGCACATTATTCATTGATTGCACGAAGGCAACTCGATGAAAAATTTCGAAATCGTTGGATTGAACGCGGCGGTCCAATATCGTGGCCAGCGCGTCCCCCAGACCTAACACCTTTAAGGGCGGGGTAAAGTTAATTCGGCGAAAAAAGGCATGTTTTTAAAATTTTTTTTTGGCGTAACGAATAGTGTTCGTTTATTGAAAAATTTACATTTAATAAAGTAACATTAGAACAACATTCTCCTAAATTTGCATTGCAAAATATTCAAAATTGAGCGAGTGAAAATTAAACCCCGGAGGCGCCTCGAAAAAAAGTTGGTTTGCGGTGTGCACCATAACTCGCAACACAATCATCTGAAACAAAAAAATCTAAATGCATTTGTTAAAGGAGATGTTTCTCGAGGTAATGACGGGAGGATTTTTTTTTTTCGATTTTTCGTAGCACTTGGGAGCCAAAAACCCGATTTTCGCTAAAAAAAATCGGCTAATTTGTTGTTGAAAAATTAGTAATTATTTAAAAAAAACAAAAAAGCTCTGGACAATACCTGGTGAATTATGTGAAGACGTACTGTGCAAAATTTCAAAGCGATTGGTCCAGTAGATTTTGAGTTATCGTGCACACGGACTTCAAATATGACAAGTCTCAGAAAAACGGTTTGAAAAACGCAGAAGAGTTTGGTCGCTTAGCGCTCATTGCACATAAGTTTGAGAACACTTCTCGATTGCATAAAAATATGAGAAAATTCATGCATATTAAAGGTACTCAAAAGATTAATTTTGCATAATAATAATTCCAAAATGTTATTAACAAAATGATAAAAAAAAAAAAATTAGTCAACAAATTTCCCCGCAACCCAATTTTTTTTCGTGATTCGTTCATTTTTCTGAATACGTATGAATTTTTTTCAGAATTTTCAATTATCTTTGAATTTTTAGAAATTCAAAATAAAACTCGATAATTTTCTTATACTCACCCAAAGTCGTCGATGCCAGGTCCGTAGTGCAAAAGGCTTCCATCAAGATGATCGAGAGCATCTTTTTGCGTTTGTACTGTCACATTAGTCTGTACTGATGTACAGACTAATGTGTATACTAATATACACCATGCCTCGAATATACATAACGGGACCGGAACAGGCCCGTTTATCAATAAATTTATTCGGGGTCGAAAAATACAATAGCGCGCCGCGCAGCTGCCGCCCAGGTATAAAACCCGGCATGGAGCAATAGACGCTCAAATACTAATAACTTCGTCAATTTTACTCCGATCGACTTGAAATTTTAACACAATATTCTTGATATATTACGAATTCATTTAAATTTTTTTTTTTAAATGAAAAAAAAATTTTAATTCTTTACCCCGCCCTTAAGCTTCTTTCTATGGGGTGCAAATGATGTGAACTGTTGTGTGAGTTTTCTCAACGACAGCTACTCCTTACACTCCTTACTATTATCTATGCATGTGCTCCACGTTTTTCGTTCAAAATCTTACAAGTAATTTCATAGCTATTAAAAATTGACAATCATAAATTTCCAGGGCAATCCGTATGCGGTTAGGAATCTGTATCGGGTTATAAATCTGTATGGGGCTAAGAGAAATTATTTTATCATTTTTGGTCCGTTTTAAAAACGTGGTTTAAAAATTTTATTTTATAAATGTAACGCCTTAAGATACTTCTCTCATGAGGTACGTTCCTTGCATTTCTCTAGCCACAAAGTAGTAAGTCTCTTGTATTTCTTTCTCCCTAGAAACGTGTAATTTCGGCTTAAGGGGAAACTTTGGATCTTCAATATACCTATAGTTATCTCCCTTGCACTCTGGGCCACATGGACGGTATGCACTTTGTCCTTAACGTAAAAGTTAATTGACATACAAGACAATCGTACAGTTTCATGTGATTAGTCTCGGATGAAATTTAAAGCTTTTGGTGATGGTATTTGAAAAAAAGGTGGTTCAATAGTTTGTTCTTTTGTCTCATGTGGGTAATGGTCCACTTCCCTCTGGCATTTTCAGAAATGAAAATATATCGACACGCTTGATCGTAATATTTAAAAAACAGAGTTAGTGCCAACATTTTATACAGTGATGAGTGATGTGTGGAAAGTTAACTCGATGCTACGTTATCAACAATCATATATCAGCAATGACATCAAGGTAGCTTTGATATCAGATATCGTAAGTTTCTTGCAAAATCTCGAACTAACTCCTTGAAATGTGAGGAAAAGTTGGACATCAGAGTTCTTTTCACCCATTATAAATTATAATAAACTCTATCAAAGCAGGCATTCGCCAGCGAATTATTTTAAGGGCTCACACCAAGTTGAAATTTTTGAAAATATCGATTTTTCGTTTTTGACGAATTCTCAAAATATACCATTTCAAAAATTCTCTGAAAATTTCAAATCGATGCGACGAAATTTGAGGTAGTCATGGGCATTAGGGTAGGACAAATTTGAGCTCTATTTCTTTCCCCTTTTTCTCACCTTCCAATCATCTTCTTTAAAGAAAAAATAATTGTCGCGAAATCTGCGAGCGGACAAAAAATATTTAGAGGTCCCTCAAGGCTTCCAAAAAAATCGAAATTTTCATTAAAAAATCGATTTTTTTTCGTTCTCTTTTCACCTATGAATTTTGCGTTGTATAGTTTTTTAATTAACCTCGCAAAAGCTCTTGCTGGTCGATGAATATTTAGTGATCGCTCAAGAGCTTTGAAATTTTCATTTTCCGTCAATTTTCTTTTACTCTTCTCGCTCATGAATTTGACGCTTTGTAAAATTTTCAAAACAATTAGTCGTTTTTCATTAGAAGCAGATTTTTCAAAATTACCTCACACTGCTAACCCAAGAATTATAATCTTTGTTCTCATAAAATAATTCTTTAAAGCTGTTGTCCGTAAACAAAATTATAGGTCCGCCGTTTTATCAGGTTAGAAGTATGAGATAAATAAAAAGCATCCGTTTCTTAACAGAAAAAGCATTAATTGTTTCGAAAATTTTAGAAAGTGTTAATTTTATGCGTGAGCAGAGGAAAAAAATTCGCCACAATTAGAAATTTCGAAGCTCTTGAACGACCATTAAATATTCATTGGCCGGCTAGAGCTTACGTGAACTTAATTTAAATATTACAAAGCGTAAAATTCATGGGTGATGGGTGAACGAAAAAAAACCGATTTGTTAATGAAAATTTGAATTTTTGGGAGGCTTGAGCGACTTCTAAATATTTTTTGACCACTCGTAGCTTTCGTGACAATTTTTTTTCTTCTTTAAAGTAGATAACTCGATAGTGAGAAAAAGGAAAAAAATAGAGCTCAAGTTTTTGCCACCCTAATGGGCATTTATAGGTAGGCTCCGCCAACCGGCGAACTTTAAAGGCGTTTTTCTTAAATTGACTTTTTCAAAGTCGGTGACCACGTTATCTCAAAAATCACTGCATCGATCAACTCCAAATTTTGCAAGCTTCTTGAACAAAGGCATTTCTTTTCGATCCTAAGTTCATTTATTATCAATGAAAATAGAGCGTTTCTTCGTCGAGAATGGATACTTTTACTTTGGACTACGGTCGTTTTGCTCAAAATTCAATATTTTATTAAATCCTTCGTCGAAGCACTGTACATTTTAATGCAAAAACTGATTGCGTTCGATTTTTAGTTATTTCCTATGGTTTGTTTCCTAGCATCAGTGGTCACCGCGTCGGACGTTATTCAAACAGCGATATGTACAAACCATTCCATCCGCCACATTTATCAATATTTTTCTCAATATTTTACTCTCCGATTATAAAAAAAATATATTGAAAACCTGTACACGTTTTTTTCAGAAAAAAATCACAAAAAATCTCTTTTCCGACCACGAGCTACGTATAATTCGTTAATTTTGATTTTCCGAAGTTGAAACAATGCAAAAACATCGATTTGTGGTTGGAACAAAAACGGAGTAACGGCGTATCAATCATTCTTGTCTCAACTTCGGTAGTTCGGTAGTCGGACATGTTTCAGCAACGTTGTTTTCAAAAATTCAAATGTTCCCTTATCTTCGTGCAGATTACCAATTCGAAATTTGAGATTTTCGTTCGCAGTGTGCTTTTTTTCATTCATTATAAGAATATTTAGCATGCTCGTAAAAAAATATTTGAAAAGACAATTTGAGGGGAAAAACCGTGAAGCAGGAAAAATTAAGTGTAATTATGAAAAATGGCTTATATCCCTACCAATTAAGGTCTTTGGCCGCTCTAGAATTTTCAATAAATCGATGTTTTTTCGTTTTGTTAAAAAGGTACCTTATATAGTACCTATAAAATTATAGCCCGAGAGATAAGGAGTGTGAAAAATCTCTAAGTACTCGATTTTCGAAGATTGTTGAAGATTAAAGGTATTGAAACATTATTCACGTTGTGACTTTCTACTAACTTTAAACGCGTTTATCTCAAAACTACATTTTTCAAGTCGGCCGGACTCATAACCCAAATAAATTCCGACTTCGTAGGATTTAAAAAATTATATTGCATAGTTCCTTTTATTATAAACAATTTTCTGACGATTTTCTCATGGCATTTTATACTTTTTGTTTCAGAAATTCGCCATTTTAACAAAAAAAAATATATCAAAAAAATCCTACGTACTTCTATAGCTATTCTTATATATAATCGAAAAAACTTTGGTGTCTCATCGCAACTCAAAAATTATAGGAGCTGTTCGTCCGGCCGTTGACCTTCCGAAAATAGAAGCGTCATCGGAAAAATGCTGCGCAGTCGCCATTTTGACATGTATCGCTGTGAAAAAATAATTTTGTCTAGTCAATTGCGTGTATAATAAAACCCCTATTTGTTAATTTCGATTTATATTATGGTTTCGCTGGAAAAAAAATCGCAAAATATTCCCTTTTTGGCCTCTAAAGTGGCCTAAGGCCTTAAAGCAGGATTTTCGACGACCCCGATTTCGAAGAATTATGCACGCTCCACAATTTATTTTTTGCACAGTACTTACAAACTACCCTCAAATCGTACCGTCCGCAGTCTTGGGTTCGTGTGTTCGTTGAGTGAAAAATACTTCCAAGCACCCTCCCCTGGCCCGCGAACTGTGGCTGTTAAATCGCGTTTGCATCTCTCGCTCTACTTGACACGAAGAGACGCGCGCGTCTTCAAAACTCGACGACGAAAAACCGTGCATGGCGAAGAGCTTTCGGGGCACTCGGAACGTATTTTGTCGTCGGATCGAAAATCCTCGCGATTCCTCACGCGACGCCGTTCTATTCATTCTTGCGGTTTTTTTCGAGCTTTCCCGATCGTCGCGCGCATTTGCTTGCTTCGTTTCCTTTTTCGCGTCATTCTGTGTACCTTCATTTTTTATCCTCGTTTTTTTACTTTTCGCGCAAATGCTCCCGCAATCCCGATTTATTCACTGGATCGGAGAAAATTGCCAATCTTCAAAATGTCCGTGAATTTTTTCTTTTTATTTTTCAAAATCGATTTTTCGATTTTTTTGCACCATTTATGCCATGATTACGTATGGCTGTTTGTGAAATATCTTTGTGTTCGTATATATACACATTTATGCGAGTTTGGCGAGTCTCGCGAGACAGCGGTGCGCCGTTTCAACAGGGATTTCACGCGTCGAGTCGCATTACCGGATCCTGCTTCGAATTTAGATGGATTACGAGATGTTGAGTCAGGACCGCCCAACGTTGACGCGATCTTTTTTTATTCTCTAACCCCCATTGCAGCAGACCGCGAGCTCGTACGACTGCACGCAAGAGTGCGATATACAGGGTGTCGCATTTTAAGGTGTTCCTTTCATGAACTCGAATATTTAACAATTAGGGGGGGGCCTAAAGTGGGTACTCTGAAGGAAAAAAAACAGTTATGAAATATCATATTCTAGTAATTTTTATTCCATCGGGTGTTAAATTTATGGTAGTTTATTAGTACATTCCTATATTTCCAGTAAATGTTCAAAATACAAATAATGAAACGAATTTAAAAGCTTTAAGAAATGCCCGCTTTGCCCAGGGGGTAGCTTAAAGCGGGCACGGCTTCTGGGCAAAGCGGACACGTACGGGGCAAAGCGAGCACCCTGTATTTTTTCCCTGATATTAGGCATTAATAAAAGAAAAATAGGGAATCATAGGGGGAAAAACTATGAATGTATCCACATATTTTATTGTAGACAAATCATTATTTTTATCATAAAAGACCAAAAACTTACCAAACTTTATTGTTTTGGCGATCATCACAGTAAAATGATCCAGCACGAGAGTAAACAATGCACGCATCATGAGTCCACATTTGACAGTCATTGCATCGAATCCAGTCTTCGGTGGCAGAATCTATATATGGTTCGTTGCATATAATGCAAACGTAATTTTCCTTGTCTCTAGTTTGTTTCTTTTTTGACCTTTCTGGCTGTCCCTTAGTTTTCAAAACCTTCTCAAGGCTGTCATCTCAAGAAGATTGTTGGGTCTTTCTTTTATATTTTTTTACCATATGAAAATAATAGTGGATATCGTTATAAGAAGCTAACGATGCCACTTTCGAACATGTATAAAAACATAGTTGCAATAAATAATAGTGTTTTGGTGAGTGCCTACATAAATAAATAAAGAGAACAATTCTTAAAATAAAGTCACATAGTCACCTTCTATCTTCTATTATCATTTTAATTTCACATAGGGAAATTATTTAAATAAAGCATCAACATCATTTCCCATATGCCATCTTTTCTACTGGGCATAGCGGGGACGCGCTCGCTTTGCCCTGCCCGCTTTGCCATTTTCGCCTCTTGACGTTTTCATGAAACCTGAACAAAAAATGATTGTTACACATTCAAGCAAATATGAATAAAAGAAAGTGAAATAGGCATAAAATATAGTCACATTTTAGTAGTCATCTATTTTACTCACAAATAGACAAACCACGGTATATATATTTGCTTTTTTTTTCAAAACCCATTTCAAGCCAAGTTACCGAACTTGTAATGAAAAATAACGACTCTATAAATCTCAATTATACGACACACACACACACACACACACACACACACACACACACACACACACACACACACACACACACACACACACACACACACACACACACACACACACACACACACACACACACACACACACACACACACACACACACACACACACACACACACACACACACACACACACACACACACACACACACACACACCCACACACACACACACCCACACACACCCACACACACACACACCCACACACACACACACACACACACACACACACACACACACACACACACACACACACACACACACACACACACACACACACACACACACACACACACCCACACACACACACACACACACACCCACACACACACGCACGCACACACACGCACACACACACACACACACACACACACACACACACACACACACACACACACACACACACGCACGCACACACACACACACACACACACACACACACACACACACACACACACACACACACACACACACACACACACACACACACACACACACACACACACACACACACACACACACACACACACGCACGCACACACACACACACACACACACACACGCACGCATGCACGCACGCACGCACGCGCACGCACGCACGCGCACGCACACACGCACGCACACTCACACGCGCGTGCGCGCTAGCAACCGGACACCGGGTTTGCAAACCGGTATGCCGGCGAGGCCCGGCACAAAAGACTCTTTCATCCCTCCAAGCGCGCCGATGATGAGGGCAACCCGACTAGAAAGTGACGTTGGGTTTTTGTACAGTTCATTGCTGGGTCAACCCAATTCCTTGTTGGGTCATTGGCGGGCTTCCCTATCGGGTTCTTATAGGGTGTGTAACGATCTTCTAGGGTTTTCTTTGGGTTCTGTCAGGTTTTGCCTCGGGTAAGCCCAATTTTTTGTTGGGTTCTTATCGGGCTACCCTAACTGTCCTATACCATTAACCCACTGAAATCAGTAGCGTTGCATGGGTTTGGGTTGAGAATTTTTTAGAACGTTATAAAAATAGGAAAAATCGGGAATGAGTTGGTAGAAAAATAACCTACCCTTTATTGATTGAATTCACAATTTATCGTTTTTGTTTGGTTTTATTTATTTATGCTTATATGTAAGCAAGAACACTTGTGATTAATTTTTAAATCACATATTCATTTTTTGATTAAGGATAGAGAAACTAAAGAATACAAAATAATTTGCCGAGTACGGACGCAAAGCATAACAAAAAATATAATGTCTCTACGCTTATCGAAATATATGTGAAAAACTTGATGAAAAATTAAGTTCCGAATAAAGATGAAAAAAATTCCGAATACAAAAAATAAGAAAAGTTCTACAATGATAAAAAAGCTCATAAGGTCCACTTATTATTGCAGCATCTATTAAAAATGTGTTTGTATATCTATTTATTATTGCGAAGTATAAGGTTTATGTTCTTTTTTTTTTTTTTTTTTTTCTCGTTTGAGTACCAACGTCGCCAGCAACTTTTGTCACCGAAAAGGTGTTAGAACGTAACTGGGAGGAAACTTTTCGATTTTTCGGAAAATAAAATAAAATCTCTAAAGATGAGACCCGACGAGGTGATACAGTATGAGCGTCGTGCCGAAACGTCGTTCCTTATATGTTCACCCACATGCTATATGTTATATGACTCATGTGGTTACTCCTAAATAAACGTTGTTGGGACCTTACATCATTACCTTATACAAACCCGAGATGGGATAACCCTGTTAAAACGTTATAAGGACGTTATCGGTACTTCCCATCGCAGGGTTGTCCCTACACTATCTTTATCAGGACCTTGAGAGGCATTCCCTTTTTAGGGTTTACCTGAAAAGGTCCTTATGCTGTATGGGGTTGTCCCTATGAAAATTTCTAGTCGCGAACGAGAGGACAATATCACACTGTAAAAAATGTCTGTATAAAAATTAATACACAAGTGTAGGAAGTTTTTATGCGGATACCGCTTATGAAATTTCAGATACGATTTTGAAAATCCAAAACAGGTTATTTGAAAAATGAAAGTGTAGCTCCGTAATATTAATATACTTGTGCGTTTGAAAAATAATCCAGGTGTAAAGAAATAATCACGGCGAAGTATATTGAAATCAAGAACCATTTGCTGATATCAATATACGAGTGTATATTAAATCGAAGAACCATTTGCTAATATCAGCATACGGGTGTGTATTAATTTCACAGAACCAAAGTATTACCTTTAATGTACACTGTAAAAAGCTTCCGTATAAAAATTGATACACAAGTGTATGATGTTTTTATGCGGACGCCGTTTATGAAATTTCAGATAATATTTTGAAAAACCAAAGCAGGTTATTTTAAAAATAAAAGTGTAGCTCCGTAATATTAATATACTAGTGAGTTTGAAAAATAATGCACGTGTAAAAAAATGTTCACATCCATGTATATTAAATTCAAGAACCATTTGCTAATATCAACATACGGGTGTGTATTAAAATTACGGATCCTAAGTATTAAGTTTATTTCAGAAATTGATAATTAAGCCCACTGAAAATGTGACTCGTATTGATCCTCCTCGACGGGAGCTAGAGGTAAAAATAGGTGGTTTTTGTGAAATTTCTTCTTTCAACACTGGGCGGCGTAAAAAGGGAAAAATAATTTCCTGCCGGATAGGCGAGTTCAAGAACTGCAACTCTGGGGTGGATATTGAGAGGTAACGACATTCTAATTTGCGACACTCTCCGACGCGTGCACGAGCTGCAAACGCGTCTGTTTTACCCAGGACGATCGTAGCCGGCGGTCAGGTTATATGCCCGACCGAAGCTGCGAGTGGCTATGGGAAAGTGCGGAACAAGGCGCCGTCCCTCGGGCGCTACGCGAACTACGCGCGACCATCGGTCGTCGCGAGCGGCCGAGGTGGGTTGAGCGCGTTTTGTATTTTCAATACTCTGTTTTGTATATTTGAATTAATATACAACTATTGTAATCTTTAATTTAAGGCATGGGCTGATGCAATACATTTTCCATAAATTTGCAAACTTTTCTTGGAAATTCCATGTTGCATCTATTAAATTCTATATCCACGTTAGAATTTCATGTTCCTATTTTTAATTTACGGTACAAGTGTCTTAAACTCAATTTCATTTACTGAGTTCGTAAAATTCAATTCTTTTGTCCCTTAAATGTAGTGTAAATTTAATATAATTTTCACGTTGTTTCATGTGATTTTCATCAGCGTTCATGAATTCTTTTTTCAATTCCAGTTTCGCACTTTTAAATAAATCTGTTGTGATCATGCATTGTACGTATCGTAAAATTCAGTTTCACATATATTATATTTTTCAGGCAGCTGTAAATAAATTTCAAACTTGTTTCGTATTTTCAATGCTCTGTTTTTTATAGTTGATTTATCATACATCTGTGGTAATTTTCAATTGAAGACACGGGTTAATGCAATACATTTTCCACAAATTTACAAACTTGTCTTTGAAATTCCATGTTCCATCTATTAAATTCTATATCCACGTTAGAATTTCATGTTCCTGTTTTAAATTTACGATACAAGTGTTTCAAATTTAATTTCATCTACTGAGTTCGTAAAATTCAATTCCTTTGTATCTTAAATGTATTGTAAATTTCATATCTTTTTTTACAGTGCATTATTATTATTATTAGTATATAATATAATATATTAGATACTATATTATTACTATATTATATATTATATATAAACACAGAGTATTATAAATAAGAGAATCGCTTCTAGAAGACAAAGATTTTTGCAAAGGGCGGATATACTGCAGAACGTCCAACATGTAGATATGAATGTAGAGGGTGGAGGCACTATCATAGCACCCAAGGCTTCTGGAGCTGACATATCAATTATCTCGACAACGGAAGCTCGCGTATTCGCGCCCAGTGATAGAAATCCGTCGCCCGTTTTGTCTATACGCGTGTGCGTTTCGCTGTGTCTTCCACTCCTCGAGTTCTGTTCGTAATAATTTATATATACATATATATTGGATGAGTGTGAATGCACTCTCCAAATGGCCCGACAACCCCCAAGTGTTCTCTGGCTGTTGAACGCCTCACCAATGAGAGACTCATTGATCATTATATAGGTTTGACTCCTGTCATGCTACCCCCAAGATTTCCTGCGATCCCTGCATATTATCCGTATATTGGGGACGTTCTCTTCATATTTTATAGCAGACTCTCGATTGATCAGCTGATTTTATCAAAGATTATTTCGAAGAGAAAGTTTATTAAAAGAAAGCGATGTTCAGCAGCGTTGGAATTAAGGGGGGGAGACCTTTAGGCGAGGAACAAATTTGCTGATTTTCATGATTTTTTTAAGGCCATGTGTCACACCGACCGAGCGGCCACGAGTGCGAGAGAGATAGCTGATTTACAGATTTACAGTGTTCTTCTAAACAGTTGATTTTTTGAAAAAAAAAATAAATAAACACCTTCCACTCTGTTGAACGACGAACAACGTATTTCTTTTCGTTTGCCCTAAATGTTATTCGTCGGCGAGAGAACTTGGCAGTAGGATTTGTAGTGACTGAACGTTTGAACCATGTCCTTGAAAGGAAATATTTGTTCACCATTTTTGAGACTTGAGGTATATTTTATTACTACTTTTGACTGTTACATGCCATTTTTTAAATTATAATTTGGAAGCTGTGGAGGTATGAAACGGTCGTCTAACCGCATTTTCAGAACTGGCGCGACAGCTAAAAAACTAATGAACCAATTCTAATGAAATTTTCTATAAATCTTTCTAACCTTATTGTCTGAAAAATGATACAAAATTTTTTTGAAAATAAAAGACTTTTTTATTGCCAAATGTAACCTTTTCTTCGGAAAATTCAATCTTTTTGTTTCGTCAGTGATGATCAGAGATGATTTGATGTCAACAGCCGAAATAAAATTATTTCCGTCCAATAGTGTTCTGTGTATGGAGGATCTTTGTTTTTCGCAATAGTTGTCGGACTCGAAGTGTTTTTTTTTGTTTTAGGGAAAAAAGCCTTGCGTTATTTGGTCTACGTAAATGTGAGTCGTTTTTCGAAAATGTCCATACGTGAAAGGATTCGTTATGCTCAATTTCTTTTGAAAAAAAAAC
Organism: Ophion costatus; assembly: GCA_951751655.1. Lineage (NCBI taxonomy): Eukaryota > Metazoa > Arthropoda > Insecta > Hymenoptera > Ichneumonidae > Ophion > Ophion costatus. Next base: position 4,249,990 of record OX632363.1, read on the forward strand.
TAGGCTCGTGTTGTGGTTTTTAAGAAGGTCTCAATTAGGGTAATACGAGACCACGTTGTCGTCTTAATTGTCCCATCTTCTCGGCTCACCCCGAAAACAAGCACGATCGTTGCACCCTCGTAGTCCATTAAGCAGCCAAGAAATGTCCACGTGCTCGGCTACCTGTCGAAATATATATGCATATGTTGAGTCTCACACGAAATTGAGGGCTTGGCCTCGGATTTGCACCATTTGCACGAGCAAACACTCACAAAAGACAAAAATGTTGACCGAAACCCGAAAAGAGGGACCGTCCCAATTATTTTTCAATCCCCGATTAAAGAAGGAGGGGTTGCTTTGAAGTTACCTAGCGGGGGAAATCCACCTTTTGTAGTAGACTAACTTTTCCACCTTTTGTAGACTAACTTTTGTAGCAGCAATTTAGAATTAATGGAACGCGATTATTGTCCCGATTTTTTCGTTAATTCGAAACAATAAATAAAATAAAAAAGGAAGATTTTTGAGATTGAACCTCTCAGTTTTTTAAGCAGGAAACATTTTATGATTCCTTAAGAAAACCTTTTTTTTTCAAGTGTAGATGAGATAAGATTTGGTCCAAAAAATGCTTATTCCGCGGAGATATCGAAAGATGAACGACGTTGAAGTTTGCATCGTTGGAACGCAATGAGTTTTTTTTCTGGATTTTTTTTGTTCATTTTCTTCATTATAAAAATCTTACTCAGCAAATTTAGGCTTCAGATTTCTTATGAAGATCGAAAGAATATATTTTAAAGTTTATTGTGGCGCAAATTTGGAGAAATAAAGATCAGTCTACTGAACTTTCGTTGCGGTCCACGATGCAAACATCAATGTCGTCGAAGATGATACAACATTTTGCAAATCTCCTCCTTCAAAGGAGATTGAACTGATGGAAAAAAAATTCACCTTATGATTGAAAAAATCGAGGATTTAAATTTTAAAACTCTTCTTTCAAACTCTTTTACGATTCTCCTTCGCGGAAAAGCATATACAAAGAAGATGACGCACATATCATGAAAATTTTCGTTATCCTTCAAATTGAACGCCAGTGTATACTTTATAATAGATTCACGACATGCACACAGTCATTTTTTTTATTGTGTTTACGTTGACGACGACTTGTGAGGATTTTTCCAATGCCGAGTAAATCTCCAACTCGGAGTTTACGAAATTAACGGTTAACATTTTTAAGATTTTCGAGTTTACTAGGCGCGCAACTAAGTTCCCGGGTTTCACACATGGATGGCGCTAGCGACACATGTAGTCGGCATACGGGTCTGAGATTGGGTGTCTTTACAGCTTGAGCATCTGTTAAGAATACCCAGTCGTAATATAAACAAATATTGCAACACAACGGCCTTTATTCTAACCTCGAAAATGTCAACGTTTGTGCCAAATAAATAGCATTTGCGGGAAGCGGGAAGCCATTTCCGAAATTTTGCTTTTTCGGCAGAACAGAAAGAGTTTCGTGCATCGAGTTGTTACTGGCGTATGCCATTCGCCGATAAGCGTAAGCACTTATGTTAAAAGGTGTTTTTTTTTTCAATTGTAATTTTTATAGAAACGGTGTAGACGATTGATATAACATTTGGAGGTTGCATTCAGTATATGACAAAGAATTTACTGTATAAATTTGACCAAATGGTAACTCTTCACCAATTGTCCTGAAACGCCTTAATCGACTTCGAGGAACCTATACGGATACAGGGTGACATATTTTACTGAACTTCATTTGCGGTATAGTCAGAAATTTATGTAAGCTGCATTTTGTTCAGTAGTCGACGTGCACGCAGTACACGGCTAAGCGGTCATCCATCCAAGTAATTAACCAGGTCAATGCTGCTTGATGTCAGATCACCGAAGTTGCACATCGATTGAGGTTTTGCTACCATTGGTGTTAAACTATTGGTGTGGGTGTGAATTAACGCGCGCGCGCGCGTATTATTCATATGTCACACGTCATATTCATATGTGCGCGCGCGGACATATGAGTATGAAAAACCTAACTCCTAATACCGACCTAGGTAAGGAGCTTCGAGAAATCTGACATCCTCAGCAGTATGTTTTCGAGCTCCTCGTGCGTCATTCCTCCCACCTGAGATCAGCTTACCCACAAGTAGTTTGATGCTTGCTCAAGTTCAACCCAAGTATCCCTATACAAGTTTCGCATTAACTCGACTAGAAATTTAATCGGTGATTATTCGCTTCCGATGGGAAACTCCTATACGAGTTTCAAGCTGCGGAAAAGTGTCCCTGTACTTGTTCTCTAAGTCACGTAATTTAACGTACTATTCCGTTATTCGTAAGTCGTTTAAACTCGTTTAAACTTATTCTCGCATGAAAACTTCTTTCGACAGAATTTATGATAATCCATAGTGGGTGAAAAAACGACAGGGTCTAATTATCCGCGAAATTGCACGCAACTTTACCTTTTTATTACGCGCAATGTCCGATTTCGAAGTTAGTCTATTTGAGTCATATGACCTGTCGTAAATGTGACATATGCTGCTGGTGGCACTTTTTTGTATTCCGAGTCAACTCAAATATTTTGATGCAGAAATATCACACAGCAGAAGTCGACTTTTCGCATGGAGCAAAAGAAAAGGAAAATATTCGGAAGCGGGGCCCCTGCTGGATCAAGCTAAATTTTGTTTGGGTTTGTTTGAACTCTTGAAGAAAAATAACCTGATTCTAGCAGGAGCCCCACTTCTGAATATTTACTAACATAAGAACGCATTGTTCATCTTTGGTTTCCAAAATACCATCATGAAATATAGATTCACTTTTAAAGAAGATTTGACGTGCAGACAGTTTGAGTAATCAAAATCTGGCAATGTCGTAATCAAAAATAGATGTTTGGAAAAGTACGAATTTTGTTGAATTTCAATTGTTCTACATAAAGCGATATTACCATTGTACGATTACTGATAAGGATAAATCTTTTTATATAAATATAACTTCTAGAAATTAGTCTAAGGTGGCCATCCCATGTGACAGGTCCAAAATATCGCAATGCAATGTTCTACACGAATTGAAAAAAAATACGTGTAATCCAGATGAGCAATTCCTCCAGATTCATGACAGCCGTCAACAAACTTTTTTTAACTCATGAGTGTCTTCCGAGTGGTGTAAAGTCGATTCAATTCGTTTTTTTGTTTGATTAAGTTCTGAAGGACAGTAAAAATGTTAATAAATGTGTGGTAAAAATTCAAAGATAGTGTGTTTTAATGGTTCGTTAAAAAAACTCCCAAAAAACGACAAAAATAGCTGTCACATGAGATGAGCCCGTTAATATTTCTCGATCTTTCAATTTCAAAACACCATGTGATATACGTGCATAGAGTATTGGTTGAAAAGGCATGTGTAACGTTGCATGATTTCCGCTTAAGGAGAATACTTAACGACACGAGCACACGCATAGATGATTATTTTATGTTTAACAGTGCAGAGATCGAAGAGATCGATAGAGAGTAATTATAGATCGAATCAACAGTTGAACGCGCAAGTACGATATCCCTCTCTATTTTATCATGTGTTGTTAGGCAAACTTGTTCGCACTACTGTAGCACGAGAACATTAAGGTGGCTGAACTGTTACATCGGTGAATGTTGAAGGATGCAAATCTTTTAGACACAGACATTTTTTATTGGATCAATAAAAGCTCAGTTTTAAAGTTTCTCTAAAATCCACTGCCTAACGTAGGTAAAAAAAATGCAAATCTAGGTAATTCAGCTCAGCTCCTTATAGAAAATCGTGAATTGTGCTAGAAATTTGGATCGGACTCTTCTCAAAGCGGGATACTACCGTGACGGGTGAAAAAATCGATTTTTTTGCGTTTTCTCAACGTATACATACGCAGAAGTTTGTGAAAAAATGTTCAAGTTAAAATATTGAAAATTGGGCCGGGATCATAACTCCAGCTATAACTGTCCGATTTTCAATATAAACAAAAAGTTTTTTAGGGTTTTTTTTATTTAGTATTTTTTGAGTCCCCGAATGTACGAAAAAATTTCGCCAAAATTAAACTTTTTTCACGCTCCCCCCTTCAGAGATTTTTTTTCTCGATAAACGGCTTCGTATAACGAATACTACATTTATATAGTTTATAAAACTTTTTAGTCTCTATTTTTTAGACCAACCATTGTCAAGTTACCGATTCACTTGTTGGACGACATTTTTTATACGAAGGCTCTCTCATACCTCAATAATATTGGTAATTGTTTATTTTACAAAATAAAAATTTACGTAAATTAAGTTTAATGTATGGTTAATAACATATCTTTTTCCAAATCTCAATAAATAATCTAGTAGACAAAAAATCGCAAAAACCACCTCTTTCGGCCCATCATAGTGGTGTCGTCCCTTAAGGCCGAGATTTAGACCCGTACGAAAAGAGAGAAAAAGCCGACGAGGGTGAGAGACTGAATTCTTTTCGCTTTTTAATATCTCTGTATCGCCAATGCACTAATGGAAATTAAATCTCTTAGGACAAGACGCTTACTCGTTTTCCCCCTTCGTCTTTTGAGGTCGCCCTTTCGACAAGGGTTTTGGGTATCAGGCTGCACGAGCCCTCGAGGTATCTGCTTATATTCCTGTGCTCCTAGGGGTGTTACAGTTACTAGCATGTCCACACCTGCAAATCCCGAGCTACCCAATTCACTTCGTTTGATTACACGATACGCCCGATATCTACCGAGGAAAGTTCTAATAGTATTACCTTCTTCAGAGATACGCAGAACACATCTCTGGAACTATTAAGGGGGTCATCCCATGTGACAGCTATTTTTTTCGCTTTTTTCGGGATTTTTTTTAATGAACCATTCGAACACACTATTTTTGAATTCCTACCACACATTTATCAACACTTTTACAGTCCCTCAGAATTTTATAAAACAAAAATAACGAGATGAATCGACTTTACACCGTTCGGAAGATACTCGTGTGTAAAAACAGTTAGTTGACGGCTGCCATGACTCCGGAGGTTTTTCTCATCTGAAATTTAAAAAATCCAACGGCATTTTAATTTGTAGACCTGACGCTATCGCCGAAACTAGCTTCAAGTAAAAGTATCGAAAATTGATTTTTTTTGCACGGTTTTAAAAGCTAAGTTCCATGTTTCGTAGTTTGTTTCGACGTTTTCAGCTTTTAAAAAATGGCAGATATTAGAAACCAGGTACCTGTGGGTAATAAGGCCTAGCTAAGGGATATTTGAAATAAAATGAAAAATATCCTATTTAATCGATATATTTTAATTATAATCATTATTTAAATTCAGTTTCCTGCGCACGCACGCACGTACGCACGCGCGCGCGCGCGCGCGCACACACACACGCACGCACACACACACACACACACACACACACACACCTGATATGTACTCATGCAGGGAAGCGACGTAATATAATTTCATAAATCGGAAACCCAAATAAACTCAAAAACAAACCCCAACAAGCCCGAACAAAAAAGACAACAAAACCAAACAAAAAAAATTATTTTTTTAATGATGTTTTTTATTTGGCTGATATACCCAAAAAACCCAAACAAGGAACCCAAAAACAAACCCCAACAAGCCCGAGAAAAAAAACAACAAAACCAAACAAAATGATTTTGTTGATGATTTTTTTTTATTTGGCTGATATTTTATACATTTTGTATTAAATAAAATGAGTATTCATCCTTCTTTGCAAATGTGTTCCTCAAACAGCTCAAAACTTAGGCCTATGACATATGGTTTATCATCGACACACGATTCGTGGTGCTTAAGGGAGGATTGTCTTTTTTTTCGCAAAATTTACCGCTTTTTGGGAATTTTTTTGTGAAGAAAGTATACAACGGAAAACTTGTGAAACTTGGCATATAGTTTTATTGATCTGTTTACTACATACAAAAAAATTTTTAAACAATTTCATCAAAAAATCCGCCTCCCACCCCCCTCGACGCGCGATGGTCCTTTTTTGATGGTGTGCACGATTACAGCCTTCACGTTCATCCTGCAACAAAAACCCAAAAAGCATTTTACTTTAGACACATATAGCTATTGTTTGATGAAGCAAAAAAGCAATACGTTTAATAGTTTTTTATTTATAACAAAAAATCGATCAATTTTTTTCGAAAAATCGATACTTCAAGTTCAAAACGTCACCAAATCGTCAATTTTTTTTTCTTCCCTTCATCGAACGATAGCTATATGTGTCTAAAGTAAAATGCTTTTTGGGTTTTTGTTGCAGGATGAACGTGAAGGCTGTAAGCGTGCACACCATCAAAAAAGAACCATCGCGCGTCGAGGGGGGTGGGAGGCGGATTTTTTGATGAAATTGTTTAAAAATTTTTTTGTATGTAGTAAACAGATCAATAAAACTATATGCCAAGTTTTACAAGTTTTCCGTTGTATACTTTCTTCACAAAAAAATTCCCAAAAAGCGGTAAATTTTGCGAAAAAAAGACAATCCCCCCTTAACCAACTTGTGCTGGTGCCGGAACATCCTCACATTAAAACGTCTCCGCGCCAAAACGTCCCCGCGCCAAACCGTCCTTGCGCCTACGCGTCCTCGCGTCAAACGTCCTTGCGCCTAAACGTCATCGCGCCAAAACGTCCGCGAGCCCAAACGTCCTCGCGCCAGAGCAGCAGCGGCAAAACATTCCTGCGTCAAAACGTCCCCTCGCCCAAATGTCTCGTGCCAAAACGGCCGCGCCAAAACGTACTACTCCCCATATAACACGCACAATTTTTGTGCACTTTGTGCAAAATCTTTTGTTCGATTTTTTGGACCTACCACATGGGATGACCGCCAGAAAGCGGAACACCATTCGCAAAAAGTTATATCGTTGGACAATTTGAATAAAAATTAAATTAATATAAACCGGTCGAAGAAGGGCATAGGTAAGATGAATCATAAGCCTAGCTACTAAACAGTGTGCCCGAGCACAGTGCTCCCGTCGGAGTTTGAAGGGACGGCAGGGAGGTGAATGGGTGTGAAAGTATCAACTGTGGCAGCAGCACGTGTCTCGAGTGATAAAACATCTATTTTTGGACACAACGATCTCGTTTTCGGTACAGCTTACCATCGTTTCGGTTCACTTGAGTTGCCGATATTGATGAGAGACAGGTAAGTAAACACATTGAAAGCACTAGATATTAATATAATAAAAAACAGTTTGTCAGAAATTTTCAAGGTTATCTCGTGATCTTTTGTTGAATCGTTAACCATCCAATCGCAACATGAATACAAGCTGTCGCAAAGCAGCAATATTTTATAACGTATCACTGGCTACGATAGAGAGACGTGTTAAGGAGGTATCCCTCTCTGGAAATTTCGAAAAATCGTTTTTTTGTATATTGTTGTAGTGGGAACGTTCAAAAATATTGTAAGACCAACCGAACCCTGAAATTCTGAAAATTTACGTAGTTGCACCTACTTTAGTGGAACAGTGTGTGTCGGGTATACCGCGATCGAAAAGTTCAAGGATGTTGAGTCCCTATGAAACATGTTAATGCTAATTGTTCAATAAACAGCTTCTTAATCGTCATGAAATTTTTACACGACCTCCTGAATACTTCATGTAAAAACATACCAAATTTTCAGAGTTCTATCATCATTACTTCAACCTCCTTAACGGTTGAAATAAAAAATGATAACAAAATTCTGAAAATTTGGTATGTTTTTGTATGAAGTATTTAAGAGGTCGTGCTAAAATTTCACGACGATTAGGAAGCTCGTTATTAAAAAATTAACATTTTGTTAAGAACAATTTTTAAAAGAAATAAAAAAAAAATTATCAATAAACTTCGTTTTGTTTCCGTTGCTTTCAGTATATTGTAGATATTATAAAATTGAGAGGTCAAAAAAAAAACTTATTGCAAAGTTACATCAGTTTCCATAACACAACATTTTATTTGTGAATGTTAATTGTTCAATAACGAGCTTCCGAATTGTCGTGAAATTTTTACACGACCGCTGAAATACTTCATACAAAAACATACCAAATTTTCAGAATTTTATCATCATTTGCGATTTGGGACTCAACATCCTTAAACGCAATTATCTCGAAAGTACATATCTTGACCCGTCCGGGATTGATATCTTGAGTGACTTTCACACCATCGACTTGAATTTGCACAGTAAGTGTTCAAACAGCAGTCATTTTCGGTTTGCGATCGCATTTTTTAATTGGACGAACTATTCGTTAATAACGACTTCAGCATGCTGTTTTTCAAGAGAAAAATATAAGGTTTCCTTTGGAGAAGCTGTCATTTTTCGTATTTTTTTATATTTCGAAAAGTGGATCGTGAGCCAGTTGGATATATTTGAAGTAAACATTTTTTGTTTTCGTTTCAGATTACATTTGAGCCTGGTAGAGATCCCGCCGTTTCGGGCCTCGCCGCTGGAGGACTGCAACGCCAACTGCAACACCACAAACACTTTCAAAGATTTTCTTCCGAAAAAATTACATTGTAACCACAAACATGTGTACAACATGCTTGGAAACAAATAAATTTATTCCAACCAATGTATCACTAGAAACATATACATCATTCTGACCCATCAAATTGGGCTTCCAGAGAGGGAAGCCCAATCATTCATACCCCGTCAAAGCTATAAGAAAGGGTAAAATGAAAGTATAGTAGGCCCCTTGATTCCTCTTCAACCAGTGAATCGACCAAAGGAAGAAAAAGAACTAACAAATGATTTAAAAGATATGACACAAAGTTATTCGGACTTAATACTACAGAACTTAGATGATCAGGCTATCAAATTGTTGAAATTGAGAATGAAACTGAAATTAATTTAGAATTTAGAATAGAATGAATGCGAATTTAGATTAGAATGCGAATTTAGAATGAAATGAAATGAATTTGGAATATAATGAAATGAATTTAGAATAGAATGAATGCGAAAAATACCAATAATTCTTGTTCCATCATGGTCCTAGCGCTGTGTCATCTTGCCCCGCATACAGGGTAAGATGTGTAAAACAAAGACTTAACAACACACGCAAATTAAAAGATTAATAAATGTTGATTAGTTTTAAAAGAATAATCACAGTTGACTGATTTATATGTATCGTTTTATTAGAACTTTACTTAGTGTTCTCATATTGCCCCTACTTCCCCTATAGCATTTCAATATTCTTCTGATTGATTTGAATAGTTCGCGTTTACCATTGCACGCGGAAGTGTGGAAAATATGGAATTAAATAACTTTTGTACATAGTTTTGTTTTTCGACGAAAATCTATTTGGTTTTCTTGGATGATAAACTGCGCGTACGACGTTTTATTCGCGGCCAAATCAAGCAGACTTCTTGATGTTCTATTTCGTGGAAATAAATTCCGTTTCTCGTTTTACAGGTGAATCCTTAAGATTGTTGTGTTCCCTTTGATGGTGCGTAATTACATAGAAATAAACTCCTATAAAATGCGAACTCTTTGCGTCATTATTTATACAGCTACGAGTGCAGAACGTTTAAAACGAACAAGGCCACTCCCTTGACACTCCTGTTTGCTGTGTTTTCATTGATTGTCATATGAGGATGGTGTACAGGCTTCATAAAAACTGACTATGAAAAAGCTCTTGCTTCTCGAGTACAAAGCCGGAATTCTTGTTTCGACAAAAAAATCACAATTTCTTCGAGCGACAATTGTTTCGCGGTATAATTGTTTCGTCATAATGGATATTGTAGATTGTGAAGTGATAAGATGAATATTTTATCGAAGGATACGGTTATTTTGATTCTTTTGGTACTGTTCTAAAAAATTACTTCTGCTTCGCAAAAAATATAACTTTAAATAAATTTGTGCAAAATACAATAAAAAAAGCTCTAGAAGAAAAGATGAATTTTTCCATAACTATTATTACGAAATAATGGTAATATGTGTATGAAAAAAACGTAACCTATTCACTTGAATCTTTCTAAGAGATTCGAATAAATGTAATTTTTCGGGGTCTCGTTCAAATTGAAGATTCGTAGTGAAACAAAAATATTTAAAGATAAACTTACATATTTACATATTAAAACATATACTTGGAAGTTTCGACGCGTTTCGAACAAATGTCATTTTTCGGTCCCTGGCTCGGTGGAAAGAAGAAATTTGTCGTAGAGGAATAAAGATTTGCAGTGAATCAGAAATACCAAATGATTCATTTTCCCATAATTATTGTTACGAAATAATATTTATATGCGTATGAAAGAAAATTAAACTTATTTACTTGGGCCTTTCGAAAGCTTTCGAGCAAATATATTTTTTTGGCCTTTTGTTCGGTGGAAAAGAGAAATCTGTCGTAGAGGGATGACGATTCGTAGTCAATCGTATGTGGCATTGCTTCTTTGCAATAGTTTTTTCCGTCTCGGCTTTCGTGAATCTTCCTTCCTCTCCTCTCTCTCTCTCTCTCTCTCTCTCTCTCTCTCTCTCTCTCTCCCTCTTCCCCTTTTTTAGAAGGAAGATATATCGAATCTCGAGCACGATGAACGGAAAATACGAGAAAGAAAATACCCAAGGGGTCGAGAAAGACGCGCATGGAATGTCGCGTTTCTATCATATTTTCTGCCATTGTGAAACATTATATCAACGTAGAGTTGCAGAATACAAGCTGCTAGCTCGGGAACATCAAATATATCACATACACATGCAAATATGATCTTTCAAAGAATTCACATATGCGGATCCGGAGCTGTTACGACAAGGTGTGGATTCATAAACGGTGAGATTGAGATCTTGGATTATATAAAAACCGGCAGAAGTGCAGCAATACTGACATCACCTCGAAAGCCTTTCATTTTCATATTATAACGAAAAAAACCACAAAACAAAAAAGAACCAAAAAAATATACGCGTCTGATAAAATTTATTCCACAAATATCAAACTGACATGGTTCTTAACGGGAGGGTAGGGGTTTGCACTTTTGAAAAATCGATTTTTTTGTTGTCTTTTCTTATAGTTAAACATTTCAAGCTTAGTTTTCAAGCTTGAAATGTTAAACATATAGTTAAACATTTCAAGCTTCAAATATAGTTAAACTTTTCTTATAGTTAAACATTTCAAACATCCCAAAATTTCAAGTCAATCAGAGCAAAACTCTCGAAGTTATTGACTGTTTAGCCCCGCTCCTCTGACACTGTAGCTCCGACAGCGACAACTTCAAACGCGTTTTTCTCTAAACCACTTTTTCAAAGTCCGTGTTGACTGCCATTTGAAAACTACATGACCGATTTATTGCAAACTTAGTACACACGTTCTACGTATAAAATACCTCCCCCCAACGGTTAGTTTGAGATTTTTTTTTACATTGAGGGGGTTTTCCACTCCCAAAATGGAGGAATTTGCCGTGAAAAGTAGCACTTTTCACTTTACATGACCACCAAAAATGTAGAAATGAAAAAAAATTATCAAAGACCGTTGGGGGGAGGATTTGATGATACTTTGACGAAATTTTAATGGTACTTGATTTGAGATAATTTCTAGCTGAGATACAGTGAACACCGCAAATCGTGCTTTTCCAAAGGCGTTCTTGGAAAAGCTTTGTCACGGGCTTGTTTGTAGATATTTTCGCGTACAAATGTTACGGTTTGTTCTTGAAATAACACTTAACAATGTACAAGAGGTTTCAATAAATTTACTCTATCCTAGATGTAGAAATAAACAAATAAATAAATAAATAAATAAATAAAAAATAAATAAAAATAAATAGAAAAAATAAGTAGAAATAAATAAATAAAAAATAAAAAAATAAATAAATTTACTCTATCCTAGATGTAGATCCTAGATAGATGAAAAAAATCGCAAAACAGTGTTTTCTTTCACGCTGAAATCCCTGCCCTCCCCTTAACTGCATTGAATGAAAAATTCCATATACACTAGGTCAAAGAATTAAAGGATATTGAAAAAGTCCGCCAATTTTAGGGTCATTTTCAAATAGCTGTAACTCCTCGAAAAATGGTCGTGCAGCAAAACAAATAAAAGCAAATTGAAGGTGTGAATCTCTAGTTTTGAGATATTGAGCTTAAAATTTGTTTGCATCAGCCAATTTTTAGTAGCCATAAAAAACCAAAGTAAAAAAAAAATTCAAAATGTTTGCTCATCTTTCACAGTCTGCACAGACTTTAATAAATTTTTTTGAATAGTCGGATTAAAAGAATCCACTAGCTGAATTTTTCCCCTTTAATTTGAGCGGTGGGAGAGCTCTGTACGATTTTTTCTCGCTGAGTTATCGATGTTCAAAGCAAAAATGACACTTTTGACTTTGATGATTGATTACTCGGAGACTAATGGTTGCACAGAAAAAAACCAGAGGGTTTTGGAAACTTTAAAGTATTCTCTATAAGGTGCTTTTATCATTTTATTATCAAGATTTTTTTATGTAGGAAAATGGATTTAAAAAAACGTGCAACATGGCATATTTACGAATAATCTTTTAACTAAGGATTACTTTGCCAATATTGGATAGATCAAACATTTTACATTTAACATTACAGTTTACATTTTAGATGTGGCCACCTCTCCCGGGAGATTAGGAGAGATGGCCACATACGGTCAGTGCATGATGGTCATAGTATTAGTTGTAATGTGTTCAAGTAATTCATTGTTCTTACTTTTGTTTTGGATGCGTAATAAGTACCAGAGAAAAACCAATTGCTCTACGAGGGAACTGGATAAAAAATCATTAAAAGCAACTAGTAGTGCTGTAAAAAATGGTGAATTATCGGTTCGTGCAGCCGCTGGAATCGATGAAATATCTAGCAAGACCTCAGAAAGACGGTATAAGAACAATGACAAAAAAAGTTGTGGAGAAAATTATTATGAAACTCACCTCATCGAATATTGGCTTCAGTGCCAGTGGCTTCAGTGGCACCCCAAGTGCCAACTTGGGGTATACAAAAACCATACGGATTTCGATTATAGGTGTTCTAGATGAGGCCGAAAGAAAAAAATAAGAATCAAAACATAAAACCAAAGAAAAAACCGAGAGCATAACGCTGGCCATCTCACCTCTACTCCTATGGCCATCACACCCGAATAGCCAATCGTAATTTTTAACAAATAGTCATTTTAAGGTCGATCTGGTGGGAGTTTGTTTCAGTTTCGTGAATTATTTTATAGTTAAATGTTCAAAGTTTAATTATAAACGAAAATAAGTCAAGAAACGTCTGTACTTTTATTTTGACGGATCTTTGAAAAAACTGTGGCCAATTACCCTGGACTTACCCTCGTTGTGTGTATTGTATTAGAAAAAGTGAAATATCAACCCTAGAAGAAGCATGCGGGGGGGCCATATGGACCTCATGCCCCACAAAATAAGCTCCGGAAATAGTAAACGGCTTTTTCGAGTTCGGACCTCCTCCATAACTCAGTTTAACTCTCTGGCTATCGAGCCTACTCAGTACAAGCACTCGGTAGCCATCAGTTTCGATGCAGTACTCATAACAAGAAGGTCTAGGGGTCAAGCGGACCCCACGTGCTCTTTCGCGTAAGCAGTTTGTAGTGGTAAGTTCATTTGAGTTTCTTTGTTAAAGGCAATAATTTATGCTCACTATCGCTTAATAATAAAGCATACGCTTAATAATAAGTACTTAATAAAGTATACGCTGTGAAAACTATTTTTTTTCCTCCGGTTCTCCATCATTTTTTTTCACACTCGAAAGTGAAAAAAATACAATATAAGAGTTTCTTATCTTTGTTCAATTTGTCAATAAATACGAATGCATCTTTATCGATGTATTACTTGCAAAAAAATTATTTTACCGAATAATCCTTAACCTTTTCCCATTGCCGAATCTCCAGAAATTGGGCACATTCATATGCTCAGAAAACTATACTTGTTTGAGTGAGCGCAACGGTAATATATTTTTTTAATGCTATATTGTATATTTGATTTCTGCAATCAAATCCCCATTTGATTTCTTGCAATCGGTTGATTATAAAAAAATGAGATTTTTTAGTTTGAAAAAGTCATTTTTGCATATTTTTTTCGTTTTGAGCACTTTCTTTACGTCTTTTGGTTTTTGAAAATTGACTTTAAAACACGCCATACTCTTCCTTATTAAAAAAACGAAGAGGTGCATCCTATCTAAGCCCAATAGGTTATAGGTTAACTAACCTATAGGTTAGATTACTGATGTGTGGGCAAGGAGTGACAGGAAAGGGTTCAATTGAGAAGGGTGATACGTGAAAACCTGCAAATATATACAATAGAACTCAGAATAGAAAAATTAGATTTTTTAACCACATTACGATAATTAAGCTCGAGTTTTTTTAATTAGTAAGACACGAGTAGAGCTTGGACTATCGGAGCTTTTCCTATTACTGGTATTATTCCGATATCAACAAGTGGTGATGTCGGAACCGGTATTTCGACATTTTCCGATATTTATGGGAAACCTTGATTAACAACGCTACGAGCTGGGAAGCGAAGATGGAAGTTGTGGAAATAATGGTGTATAGCTAAATGAAACCACAGTATTTATTGAAAATCACCGTCTGTTATTGAGATCTTCATCTATTGTACACTTCTGACACACTCTGCTATGGTCTTAAATATATCCAACCCCACAAAAAATAAAAAAAAATAAAAATAGGACCTTTTATGCGAATCAAGTAAGTAGTAAACATGCAAAAAAAAAATTAGGAAGTTTTATGCAAGTCGGCGTGGTAGTAGCTACCAGAATGAAAATAAATGGCATAGCTTGTGTCAGGCACAACATTGTGTTGAAACAATGTCCGCAAAAAACAGAAAACATCTAAAGTTTCGTCTTCTAGACACGGCCTTACCCTAGCGCAGGTGTAAGCCGCGAAGAAAAAGCCCTTTTTGGTTCCACACTTGTCTATAAATACGACTATAGGACAAATAGGACCTTAGCTATAGGACAGCAGTTTGGAAACATTTAATGTAGGTAATAATAATTTAAAGCTGCGTAATGTATTAAGGGTGAACGGCCCTGCATAAATGGAAGCTAAAAAATCCTTTAAGGCAGGATTCTACTTTGAAACCATGAAAAAAACGCTATTTTCGTGAATATTTTCTGAGAATACTATTAAAGATATCGATATGGGGTTTAAACTGTTCAATAAATACACTCTTTAAGTACATAAAAAAAAATTTCAATGTATTTTATTCATTTTTTGTACACGTAAAATATGTTTAAAGCCAACGCCTCGAAAAGCAGGTACCGTTGCCGTGGTCGTGAAATCTTCCCGACGGATGGTCTGAAACAAAAAAATCAAATAGTTTCATGTTCACTATGTCTTCAGGAACCGACCTAACTAGAATATTTTATATACGTGCAAAATTAACAAAATGGCGGCTAAAATACGGAAAAAATGCGTTTTTTTGGGTCTTTTTTTGCAATAAAAAAATAGTTCTAATCAAAATTTTAAGTTGATTGTAGTTAGGTCGGTTGGTACACACATATAGAATATGTGTTCCAAATTTCATAAGGATCGGTTCAGTACTTTTTGAGTTATCACGACCACGGTACTTGAAAATGACGTTTCGAGAAAAACGCGTTTAAAGTTTTGGTGAGTGATCAATCGTAGAAAAAATTATCTTACCCTCAATCAGCGATGCCTGGGCCATATAATATGCCTTCGACATGTTCCAGGTGGGTGTTTTCATCCAATTTAGCCTTTCAAAGTTTCAAAGTAGAATCCTGCCTTAAGGCGTTAGAAATAGTGAAAACAAGTAAACGTAACTCAAATGGAAATAATAACATCTATAATGATATTTCAATCTTTTTCCACTCTGATATCGAAATACCGGTACTATTCGAGTCCAGTTTCGGTTTTTTCAATCCTTTGTTTATATTTGGCCACGATTTTGAGACACTGGGCCATTTTGACCGGGATATTCATCCACCCGCCACTAACACCCTTCGGTTAGTTTTGCTTGGAAAAAAGCGGTAATACACTTCAGTCATTTCTTAATATCTCTGCATAATTGAAATTCGGAAAGTATACATCCGAATTGTAAACAATTATTGAAAACTTTCAATTTTGGGAACGATTTTAACGTGAGCATTTGTTTTATTTATAAAATGACCCAGTGTGTCAACGTAGGGTTAATATCGGATATTTTATCCGATATTCCGGGTTTTCGATATCTTCGAAGATCCATGCTCCAGACGTAAGCCCCCACACAGCAAGTGCATTAATATGCCCAGCTCTTGAGAATGTTTTCTTGACGAAACGTAGAAGCAAAGAGAGAAAAATGCGTGGCCGGTAAACGTTTGAGCACGCTTTGAGGAGTGAGAAAACGATATGTAGGTGAGGTAGGGTCGAACAGAATGAGAATGGAATCGCCGAGTGGAAGGGCTCGCTGCGGTAAGCGAGTAAACATTCTGCACGCGTCGCGTCTACTTTTGAAATACGAAACGGCGTATTGCATGTTATTTTCTGTCAAAATTTCCCTCGGCTACGGCCTTTTAATTTGAAGGAATAAAACCGCCGAAGTGCTATGGGCTATTCCAGGTGAGCCTCTGCGATTGTATTCCCAAAAACATCCCAAATTTTTCATCTCAGCTGTTTCATTCAATCTCTGCTTTTACCTTTTCCATAAATTTCTTCATGAAATTCCGCAGGCTCATCTCAACCTCTATATCTCTAAACTTAAGGAAGTTGAGTCCCAAATCGCAAATGATGATAAAATTCTGAAAATTTGGTATGTTTTTGTATGAAGTATTTCAGAGGTCGTGTAAAAATTTCACGACAATCAGGAAGCTCGTTATTGAACAATTAACATTCACAAATTAAATGTTTTTTTATGGAAACTGATGTAACTTTGCAATAAGTTTTTTTTTTGACCTCTCAATTTTATAATATCTACAATATACTGAAAGCAACGGAAACAAAACGAAGTTTATCGATAAATTTTTTTTAATTTTTTTTTTAAATTGTTCTTAACAAAATGTTAATTTTTTACTAACGAGCGTCCTAATCGTCGTGAAATTTTAACACGACCTCTTAAATACTTCATACAAAAACATACCAAATTTTCAGAATTTTCTTATCATTTTTTCTTTCAACCCTTAAGGAGGTTGAAGTAATGATGATAGAATTCTGAAAATTTGGTATGTTTTTACATGAAGTATTCAGGAGGTCGTGTAAACATTTCATGACGATTAAGGGCGGGGTAAAGTTAATTCAGCGAAAAAAAGGCATGTTTTAAGATTTTTTTTGGCGAAGCGAATAGTTTTCGTTTATTGAAAAATTTACATATAATAAAGTAACATTTGAACAACATTCTCCTAAATTTGCATTGCAAAATATTCAAAATTGAGCGAGTAAAAATTAAACCCCGGAGGCGTCTTGAAAAAAAGTTGGTTTGCGGTGTGCACCATAACTCGCAACAGAATCATCTGAAACAAAAAAATCAAAATGCATTTGTTAAAGGAGATGTTTCTCGAGGTAATGACGGGCGGATTTTTTTTTTTTCGATTTTTCGTAGCACTTGGGAGCCAAAAACCCGATTTTCGCTAAAAAAAATCGGCTAATTTGTTGTTGAAAAATTAGTAATTATTTAAAAAAACAAAAAAGCTCTCGACAATACCTGGTGAATTATGTGAAGAAGTACTGTGCAAAATTTCAAAGCGATTGGTTCAGTAGATTTTGAGTTATCGTGCACACGGACTTCAAATATGACAAGTCTCAGAAAAATGGTTTGAAAAACGCAGAAGAGTTTGGTCGCTTAGCGCTCATTGCACATAAGTTTGAGAACACTTCTCGATTGCATAAAAATCTGAGAAAATTCATGCATATTAAAGGTACTCGAAAGATTAATTTTGCATAATAATAATTCCAAAATGTTATTAACAAAATGATGAGGAAAAAAAATTAGTCAACAAATTTCCCCGCAACCCAATTTTTTTCGTGATTCGTTCATTTTTCTGAATACGTATGAATTTTTTCAGATTTTTCAATTATCTTTGAATTTTTAGAAATTCAAAATAAAACTCGATAATTTTCTTATACTCACTCAAAGTCGTCGATGCCAGGTCCGTAGATCAAAAGGCTTCCATCAAGATGATGGACGGACTCAAACTGTTGTGTGACTTGCTACTGCTCAGGACGGCATACAGCGGTCAACAACTGATGTACAGACTAATGTGTATACTAATATACACCATGCCTCGAACATACATAACGGGACCGGAACAGGCCCGTTTATCAAGAAATTTATTCGGGGTCGAAAAATACAATAGCGCGCCGTGCAGCTGCCGCCCAGGTATAAAACCCGGCATGGAGCAATAGACGCTCAAATACTCATAACTTCGTCAATTTTACTCCGATCGACTTGAAATTTTAACACAATATTATTGATATATTATGCATTCATATAAAAAAATTTTAAAAAATGAAAAAAAAAATTTTAATACTTTACCCCGCCCTTAAGAAGCTATTTATTGAACAATTAACATTAACATGTTTCATATTGACTCAACATCCTTAAACTTGTCTCCTTGACTATGACGGACGATCTTATAGAATCGGTAAGGAGTTGCAAATTTATAGAGCGAGTTTATAAAGACCGCAGGTGATCGTCCATTTGTGGGAAATTGTTGAACAACCAGAGACCCACTGCAAAAAAGTTCAAGACCGTTCTACTTCGTATGGGATAGCCTATATGTATATGTATGTTTATATGACGATACGAGAGGTAGAGGGTGGCTAAAGGAGGGTTGATTTTCCTAGCGTGTTGCCAGTTGTTCTCCGCGATCGGCTTGCATGTTATGGTTGATCGTTGCAGGAGTAAGAGAAAGGGAGAGAGAGAAAGAGAAAGAAGAGGGAGCGAGAGAGAGAGAGAAAGCAGAGAAATCGCATGGGTTTCCATCCCCGTCGGCTATATCCCCGGAATCAGCTGCCAGATTATTCTATTACCGCGTATCAACATCGCTCATGTTTGGTCTGAAAACACGCTCCCGCCACATTGTTTCAGCCAGATAAAGAATTTAACGTCGGGTAATTAAAAGGCTGCCGGGCACACTGGGTCCGCATATATATATATATATATATATATCCCTATACTCTATATTCGGCGGTTGCGAAAGCGCAGTTCACGGCGATTCCGTTTCTCTCGATCCACATATCCCTTTCTGCACGCTCGTATCTGCCTGGCTGCCTCTAACCGCGAAAGGGTTTCGCTGATTTTGTTATTACAACCTTGCGTGAAATGTTCTCCTCGTTTCGTCACGTCGTTCCGGTGCTTCACTTCTCGATCGGATCCTATTCCGATTTTTGTTCCATTCGGCTCTTCTTAGGTATTCCTTTCGCGGAGGGCCGTATTTTGTGGGACCATAGGGAGTGGCCCTTCTGAATCATCGGCAAATTACAGTGGGGCTTGAGGGATAACACCACGATGCGGCAGAAAATAAAGCCTAACTTTGACAATTTATTTTGGGTGTATGCAGAAAGGAATTGGATTTCTTTACAGACGGTTCATTTAACACATATCAAAGTATGAAAAAAGAAATTTATTATAATTTTTATACAAAATGGCGACGACAGAGCCCATCTTGAAAAACGTGCTTTTTACAAATAGCTTCACGGGAGGACGGTTTTCTCGTAAAGTGTAAGACCTGGAACAGAAACAAAAAAATTATAATCTATATATTATTAGCTATGGGACTACGTAGGGATTTTTTAATCAAATTAAAAAAAAATGGCGCACTTTGAAAGAAATAAATCGCTCTTTTGCCCAAAAGATAAGCAGTAAATTGTTTATAAAAAAAAAAGTTTAAAAACGTGTTCGAGTAATCCGTTCTCCTAGTTTGAAAAAAGGGGTTTCGAGAAAAACCCGTTTAAAGTTGTACGAGTACTTAAATCCTTGAAATTTTTGTTTACCGTCAATATGCGATGCATTGCATATTGTTTCCATGGCCCCAAAGTATTTTTGAAGCAAAAAAAACGATTTCACCAAAATCCTAGACCCCTTAAGGAATACCTTTCGCGGAGGACCGTATTTGGTGGGTGCATAGGGAGGGCTCTTCTCAATCATTGGTAAATTACAATGAGGCTCAATGAAAAATAAATCACTATCAATTATTATACTCAACGATAAACTGGAATAAGAAATTTCGCCCAAATTTAGTAGATTCGGACACTTGCATTTTCTCTGAAAAGTCGCGGGTACGAAAATTCTTCTGCTAGTCGCATTTTTCCAAGTTTTGTCATTGTCGTCTGGCGTGAATTCTGGCGAATGAATCTCGTATACTTTAGGTCCATTGCTCTGAAATGTGTACACAATGTTTTTAGATACATTATCTAAAAAAATGACGTGGGATTTTTGCGATTACTTGATTGGTTTTTTGGACGTTTTTTCGTGAAATTTCGGCGAGAAGAACACATCTTTTTCTTCGGCTCGTCATAATCATCCTAATGGTCGAAAAAAAATATCGCTACGCTACATCGTAGCGACACTATCCACGAAAAAGCTATTTTTTTTCCGATGCTACCAGACGGTGATACACCTGCAGCAACATACGCGCGTCGTGCGGAGGGCCTCCGCGGAAATTCCTGCAGCCCCATCGTTTGTTGATATTTTGAACTAAAATTCATTGGAGGCGTTCTCAAAGCCGTTTCTTATCTTGTGTTAAAAAATAAACGTATTTCGTTTTATACTTTTGAGATTATGATTTTTTTTTAAATATACCATTTTCCGAGCGGCCAGGCTGGCCAGAGGTCTTAAGGGGTATGCATAACCTTGGAATGTAAAAAAATCGATTTTTGGTTTATTTTATTTTCTTATTGCATAGAGCCTTAACTTTGATTTGGTTCAAAGATTTTGTTAAAATTCCAAAAATTGACTGTGTTATGATGATTTTAGTGAAGTAGGTGGAAACGTCCGCATTGCCGTTGTATGGTTTCTAAGGGCATTGATATGACTTTGTCCAACCAGGCTGATTGATTGTTATATGGTACAGGAGTCGCAGATTGAAGGTACGAAAAATAATTGTGATTTTATCTCAAGCAAGTAGTCCGTATACCAAGGCACTTTTTTACAATTAAATTGTTCTAATAACAATTGAGACGAAAGAGTGCGTTTCGTAGATAGCTAATTTCAAATAAAAGATGTTTCATTTTTTACTATCTTCATTAGTAATGGAGATATAAGCGACGAAAACTAATTGCATCACCTCGCACTCTCCGTTTGGTCTTTTTCACTCATCGTGAAAATTTCATCTCTCATAACAATGTTAGTTGTTATGAGAGTTAGAAAAATTTCATCTCTCATAACAATGTTAGTTGTTCATATCTCCATTACTTATGGAGCTACCAAAAAAAAATGAAAGAGACATTTTTTATTGTCAATTCAGAAAGAAACATAAATTATTTCAAACTTTTTTTTCTACAAAGTTTTCGTCATAATCCTCTTTATATGAATTAAATTGTTTACAACGAAAAAAGGAAAACGAGTCTGGAACAAAATTAATATCCTATTCGTATTGCCCGTACACGAAAACTGGGTCGTTTTTGTTTTTGCACTATCAAACGAACAATTGTCAACGAAAAAAATCCGAAAAAATTAACGATCGATCTTCAGGCCGTACTTCTCAAGGAATAATAGGGTTTTCTTTTACTTTTTTATTTTTAATGTATTTTTTCCATCAAATATTAAGCAGCCCCCGAAGAAAAGGATTTTGGGCAGGACGAAAACGACCCAGGTTCACGGATTGAGGGACCACCGAACATATTGCGCAAACCCAAACATTTATACGAAAATTGTATACGGAACAAGTGAATTTAGTACGTTTTCTTCTCTTGCTTTTATCTCGAAAGTATACTTTGCAATTTGGCGTACGTCATATCTCAAAATGTAATCATCCGATTTACTTCAAACTTGGACTGAACATATTTTCTAACATATTCAATCGACAGACCGGATGTTTTTTTTCATATGTTCCTCCGTTTGTTAAGAACAAACGTTTAAAGTCGTTATTCGTTGCCAAAAATCGACATTATTTTTTCAAAACAGTGCAACTTATGCAAATTTTAAAATTTCAAAAAAGTATCCAGTGGGTTTGTAGCTTCACCATTGTAATAAAAGTAAATTATACCATTTTTTACTTTAGATGAATCTAGCTTGCCGGAATCATGTACGCGACCGAGCCGTGAGGAGGCTACAGTCCTGAGATTAAATAACAATGATTACGTTGTTTATATATATTTTTAAATTAAAAAAAGACGGCGACATGTCAAGACTATGTATTATCTGTGTGCGAAAGATCGATCTTATCATCCCAATACCTGAAACGAAAAAAAAGGATTGAAGATCGGTCTGTTTTTTATAACTTCAAGGTTATGAAGTTTAACAATTTTGTTAAACACTCGGTGTAACCCTGTTTTTTTTGGCGTTACGGAATCTTTAGAATTTTTTACACGCGTGAGCAGTTTATATCAGGCATCTAGAGAGTACATAAATCATTAGATAAAAGAGTGGGCACCGTGTCATTTTCATAGTGTCGTATAAATGAGACGATTCTTAAAGTGGTAGTTTTTCGGTACGAGTTCGGTAACTTGGTTTGAAATTTGACCAGTATACTGGAATGTGTTTTTACTTGATTATAGAGGAAAATTAGCTAATTGTTATATATTCGGTTTCGTGAAAGGAATACCTTGAGTGCAATTTCCAACATTGCAATCCACATTGCAAGAGTAGCTTAAATTCAAGTACGCTCGAATGCACTTCGTATATCGCATTGTTTCGATGCACTTTACCGATGCAATTTGATTTTGCACTGCATTCGTATACAATTGACGCATTCTGAATAACATTCGATGTTATGCCGATTCTTAGTATCTATCCCTACTCTGCTCGTTGTTGTGTTTGTCTATTTCAGTACAAGTTCCATCGTTGTGGATCTTTGCATCGGCCTCGTCTTTGCTATTCACTGTGGTAAGAAAAACAAGCTCTCCTAGCGAAAGAAGCAATTTTCCCGACAGACCTATCGGACGCAATTATTCGCGGTTATACGCACGGTCGCCGTTTCAAGGAAATAACGGAGAAAGTAGGAAATAAATTAACTACAGCTTCACGATTGCAATTCTTATTGTGGAAGGTCTGGCTCGTTGAAACGATGCAAATCGTCAGGTACTTCACTGCGCGGTAATTAAGGTAAACTTAATTGGATTCGTGTGGATGTATTGTCGAAGGGTTGGTAAAAAAGGGTGCTGGAGCAATCAAAATTATGAGAGTATTGTTCTACACATGCACGCCGAAAAAAAATGTCTAACTGATTAGATCCGTCATTGGGGGATGCCAAAAAATAATTAACTGGAAAAATTGAGTGTGAGGGTACTTTAGGAATGATTTATTCCATCGAAGTAACCAATATTCGGAATAATCAAATATTTCGGTGTTACGTCTCGATAATTCGTTGGCCACTTGTGATTGAACATCACTTAAGGATGTTGAGTCGCAAATCGCAAATGATGATGAAATTCTGAAAATTTGGTATGTTTTTGTATGAAGTATTTCAGAGGTCGTGTAAAAATTTCACGACAATTAGGAAGCTCGTTATTGAACAATTAACATTCACAAATTAAATGTTGTTTTATGGAAACTGATGTAACTTTACATTTATTTTTATATACATACATTTTTTTTATTTCTTTTAAAAATTGTTCTTAACAAAATGTTAATTTTTTAATAACGAGCTTCCTAATCGTCGTGAATTTTCAACACGACCTCTTAAATACTTTATACAAAAACATACCAAATTTTCAGAATTTTCTTATCATTTTTTATTTCAACCCTTAAGGAGGTTGAAGTAATGATGATAGAATTCTGAAAATTTGGTATGTTTTTACATGAAGTATTCAGGAGGTCGTGTAAAAATTTCATGACGATTAAGAAGCTATTTATTGAACAATTAACATTAACATGTTTCATAGGGACTCAACATCCTTAATTGTCCGCTTTCCATTTTGCTGAAATTCATATGTGTGGTAGGCATTGAAAACTATTAAACGCGTATTTTTTTATCGATACTTCTATACTGGTTTTCGATATTTTTATAACGGATTTTTGGTCGCTTTACATTAAGAGAATTTCGGTTTTCGTTTCATTCAGATCGGTGGACTGTTTGGAGGTGAAACTGCAAAACCACCCCTCGACACGCCTTTCTCAGAGGGGCGGTTTTTCCCCTTAGAAGCGTTCTTCCGCGGATAAAAAAGTATCTAATAGTTTCAAATGCTTTATCGAATATATGAGTTTCAACAAAATCGAAGGCGAACACTTAAGGGTGGTTTCTAACTTGGACTAAAAAAATTGATTTTGTTGTGTCGGAAAGAGCCAATGAAGAGGAAGATGTACTGTATGGTCCTGGCGTAGCAGATTAGGTGTAAGCATGAAACTTTTCATTTTATCCGCACATAAACTTCAGGTTAACTTTAAATGCATTTTCTTGAAATCACGTCTTCCAAGTTTGCCGAAGTGGCTATACGCCCTAGATGAGTAATCGTTATGAAATTTGGGACGCACCGTGTACAACAAACGTCTTCATTAGTTACAATAAAATTATTAAACAATATTCAAACGCTTTTATTTTATTAACAAAAAAATCAAAGAAATTTGGTAAAAAACTAAACTTCCCCGCCGATAGCTCAGTATTTATGTATTTTTCTTCTTGATTCTAGCTCGACTTATGCACAATATTGTACAAAGTAAAAATATGCTTGATCGTTTTGCTTCAGATCACCTGTTCAATACTTAGAACTTCCGCAAATGCAGAATACCAACCCCGGCGCACCGACATACGTGGTTCCTCCCACTCCACGTACCATGTTTGTCAAACTTTAAAAAATATCATCATGGCTAAAAGAGACCGCTTAGTAAACGCACCAAATTTCAACATTCTATATTTAATCTTTTTTGCATAAAAAAATGGTGGCAACATTTTTCGGCCCAACATTTTTGCTTTGTGCGCTAACGATTTTTGCCAATTAAAAAAAATCTTATCATGTCCAATAACGACCGCTGAGTAAACATGCCAAGTTTCAACATTCTGCATTTAATATCTTTCGCATAACAAATTGATAAAAATCGAACTTTTTTTGGCCTAACATTTTTGCTCTGGTATGTTGTGTGTATTTTATACCTATAGATATATATATAGGTATAAAAATGGTGGAAAGATCGTGAGCTTGGTCCGCTTTGGTTCGTTCACAATCGCACTCGTCTTTCCATATATGTTTTCCTACGTCAAATACGTTACATATATAGGACATCGGGCGTTTATTCCGTCCTGTCGATCTCGGAGAGGATCGAGCGCAAGCGCGTCCACCCTCGCGTACAACTCTTCCAGCTAGGCGTGCAGAATATTGCAGGGACTGTATATACCTGAGAGCCATATATATATATATGCGGACGTGTAACGCGAGCACGACCCCTTGGCAGTTTCCGCGGGACAAGCTGAACGAGAGTGCGTTTGCTTATATCAACGCCCCCCACATTGTCATGAGCCTTATGGCGAATACACCTCAGCTCGGGAATCATTTAAACAACTCCCTCAATTTGGCTATATCGTGCTTTAGCGTGTACTACACAATAAAGCACACGACTTACGCCTGGCCTGGTGATTCACCTATTGATGACAATTCGAAAAATCGTGCAACTATTTTTTTCTACAATCTATATTTTTGTATAAAGCGCAATTGAAAATCATAGTCGTTTCTATTTTAAATCCTGTCTCACGTTAATTCGGATATAAATATTTTAAAAGTTCGTCGTGACATTTTTTTCAATAAGCCCACTATTTTTTTTCAGTATTATACAAAGGAACTAAAAATAAGTTCACACAGCCAATTTGAAGATGATCGATCCACATTTACTATATGAGATCGAAAAAAAAGAAATTACAATGTTTTTGGCCTTGAATCTTTTTTAAAAAATGGCGCGAACACTTACATCCATCAAAAGTGCTTAAAAATGTTGCAAACACTTACATCCATAAAAAGTGCTCAAAAAATGGTGCAACCACTTGCATCTATAAAAGATGCTTACAATCTGATTCGCATTGGTTGTGAGTGTCTTTCAAAATCTAGACTTGACACAACTTGACTTTTTTGTGGGGGTCTTTGAAAGATGGTTTACAAAGAAGTGCCTACTACTGTGCAAGATATGCAAGGAAGAATGATTGGAACCTGTTTGCTATTCCGGACTTACGTGATTAACAAGCCAATACAATTAATGTGAATCAGATTGCAAGCGCGCATTGAAAGTGGTGGCAATCACTTTGAGCGCACCTTTTATAGGACTAAGTGGTTGCACAGTTTCCTCAATCGATTCGAGGCAAAAATTATTGAATTTATTTTACGTTCTTCCTTAGACTATATCTTGATCGATGATCACACACTATGACCTTCAATGACTTTATGTTATAGGTCGTTGAACTCGTTTGAAGCTCCTCTATCATGATACAAAAAAAAACATCCATTTGAAAAAATGGAGTTGACCTTCGAATGTCCGAAGTACCTTCACCTGCAAAAAACTATTATCGCTGGTGGATGGCCCCTTTCGTACTGTGCAATTTCATTTCAGTAAATATTTCTGTGAACCTTATAGTTTCGAAGATATCCAAGGTGCTAATAGTTTTTGATCCACCCTGTATATGTATGCTTTTTCTTTAAAGAAGATAATTGGATGGTGAGAAAAAGGGGAAAAATAGAGCTCAAATTTCTGCCACCCTGGTGTATATCAATACGCACGCACGCACGCACGCACGCACGCACGCACGCACGCACGCACGCACGCACGCACGCACGCACGCACGCACGCACGCCCGCACGCACGCACGCACGCGGGCAAGCACGCACGCACGCACGCACGCACGCCCGCACGCACGCACGCACGCACGCGGGTAAGCACGCACGCACGCACGCACGCACGCACGCACGCAAGCACGCACACAAGCACGCACGCACGCACGCAAGCACGCACGCACGCACGCACGCAAGCACGCAAGCACGCACGCACGCACCCACGCACACAAACACGCAAGCGCGAACGCACGCAAGAATGTACGCACGCAAGCACGCACGCACGCACGCACGCACGCACGCTCGCACTCAAGCACGCACGCACGCGCGCAAGCACGTACGCACGCACGCACGCACGCACGCACGCACGCATGCACGCACGCACGCAAGCATGCACGCAAGCACGCACGCACGCAAGCACGCACGCACGCAAGCACGCACGCACGGACGCACGCAAGCACGCACGTACGCACGCACGCAAGAACGCACGCACGCAAGCACGCACGCACGCAAGCACGCACGCACGCAAGCACGCACGCACGCAAGCACGCACGCACGCAAGCACGCACGCACGCACGCAAGCACGCACGCACGCATGCACGCACGCAAGCACGCACGCAAGCAAGCACGCACGCACGCAAGCACGCACGCACGCACGCAAGCACGCACGTGAGCACGCACGCACGCACGCACGCACGCACGCACGCAAGCACGCACGCAAGCACGCACGCACGCAAGCACGCACGCACGCACGCACGCAAGCACGCACGCAGGCACGCACGCAAGCACGCACGCACGCACGCACGCACGCACGCGCGCACGCACGCACGCAAGCACGCACGCACACACGCAAGCACGCACGCACGCACGCATGCACGCACGCACGCACGCACGCAAGCACGCACGCACGCACGCGCGCACGCACGCACGCACGCAAGCACGCACGCACGCACGCAAGCACGCACGCACGCACGCACGCACGCACGCAAGCACGCACGCACGCACGCACGCACGCACGCAAGCACGCACGCACGCACGCACACACTTGTTGCAATTATGTACTCCAGCTAGAGATCAAATTTATTTTCGATTGCATAAATTCGTTCCCGTTTTACGCAATTTTATAATGGGAATGGTTAGGGGCGGAGGAGAGCGCAGCAAATCCGAGAGGAGCTGTATTTATAAACGATAATTGTAGACGCGTTTGTCGGGTATCCACTTCCTGCGCGTATAGATGTATATCCAATCATATAACTATGGGGCATATATGTGTGTGTGTATGTGCGTGTGTGTGCGTGCGCGTGCGTGTGTCTGTACATGGGTGAGTATATATGGATGGCCTGTAATTTTATAAACACTCTGAAAATCTTACGTCAGAATGTGGCTTCGGTGGCGAGATTGCCTTATAAGCTGTAAGGCTTCGGCTGCCGGGCGAACGGGAAAATAATTACAAAATCACCGGGACTACCCGCGGCTTGCGATTAAATCGAGCACAGAGAGCATGCCTCCTACCCCGACCCTCTGAGCGCTTGTTCGCCCGGGAAAATTGAACGCGAAAGAGAGCTCGTTGTCACCGTTACTCAACATAGCAACGAGCTCGAAATGAAAAACGCAATAAACTCTCATCACGTTTCTCTCTCGCCGTTTCTCTCTTTCTCTTTTTGCCACTCTCGGATCACGTGATCCACCAAATTATCCATCAAGCATTCGCGAGGTTAGCTCGCTGAAACCTCCGTGCCTGGCTAATGAAAAAATAAAAATCGAAAAATCATGAGTGAACCAACCGGCGACGAAGAAACAATCATTGACGCGACCGGCGACGTGGCGAGTGGGCAAAACGACGAGAAAATTGAGGAAAGAAGCGATGGCGATAAAAGTGACAAGGAAAGTGAAAGAATGGAAAAAGTTTCTTGCGAAGAGAAAAAATGGACCTGCGAGGACACACCTCTCTGGCGCATTTTCATGAAATCGTTAGTAACTTCCGCTGAATATAGATTTAAAAAAAGACATTGTTTCCTCGAGTGTAGATTTTATGAGATTTGGAAGGATTTTCGATTATTCGGACATCTTCAAAAAAATACCATTTTTTGATTATTTACACTTTGGATGATTGCGAAAGCTACTTTAAAAAAACATTTTTTGTTGCAATACATTGCAAGAAAATTGAATTATTGATGTAATTAGGACTTTGAAAATGTTCGATATTAATGCTCGATCCTCATTTGGTACCACTGAATAGGATAATGTGGTGGCAGTAGTTTCATTTCCCAGGTATACCCTTTCGAGTTTTTACACAGCACCTCCCTTATACATATTTCCCCCATAAGATTATTATACAACGCAATGTGAATTCGTTTTCTTGCTTTCATGTTCAGCTTCACTCGCTCAGACGTTCCCACATACTCGCCCAGTTCTTGCACCGACCCTCCCTTCAATGCGCGCTTTATTTTCACTTTTAAGGCGTCTTCTCACTCAAGGGGCTAGAAAGGCTATTTTCATGAATTTATATGATAGGCTTATTTATAGATATTGATATAAAAGTTGTTACACTTAATAAACACACTTTCGAAATACATAAAAACATTTTTCTAAATGTGTTTATGTAACCCAAACAAACTTTAAACGCGTTTTTCTCAAAACAAGGTTTCTTGACAGCTTGTTGATAACATCTTCGAAACTACTGAACCGATCCTTATGATATTTTAACCACATATTCTTCACAACTATAGTTATAGCGTATATCAAAGATTTTTAAAAATTTCGATATTTACTATTTTTTTTTGCCAAAAACGGTGAGAAACACGTTTTTTGTTTTTTCGAAAAATGGTCGCCATTTTGTTATTTTTGCATATATAAAAAATCGTATGATATGCGCTATAGCCATTAACGTACTGAATCTGAAACCGTTTGATTTTTTTGTTTCGGATGATCCATCTCTGAGATTTCATCAACAGCGCAGACCGACAATTTTTTAGGACATCTTTTTAACTACCATTTTCGTCTATAAATAGTGACTTAAATAAATAAATAATTTTTTAAATGTATTTCGAAAGTCTATTCATTAAGCATAACAACTTTTATATCAATATCTATAATATAAACCTATCAAAAAATTCATGAAAATAGTATTTTTTTAGCGTCTAAAGTGAGAAGACCCCTTAAGTTTTCCCCTGCACTGCGATTCGCCCATACCGTCAGATAATCTACCATTCATTTTTTTATTGCAGCAGTCGAACCTCGGTATAACGAAATACTTCATATAACGAAGGTTTGTCCATTCCCTTCCGATCGACACCCGAAATCTTCATATAACGGCACAATCATATACACTGCCGCTCAAAAGTTTGAATACACCAGTCAATATTTCTTGCCGCACTAAACGTTACAAAGCTTCGTCAAAAAAAAGATAACCAAATTAACCGAATAGTATTTTGAAGGGAACAAATTAAGCTTTGTTTTGCATTTAAAAAATATTTTTTATGATTTTTCTTCGACCCGGTACGCACTGTTCTACGTGACTGTTTTTCGGCTTTTTACAGTGATCGAGAATTGGGCGTATGATAATGGAATTTTTATTTGTCATGCTCATTCATGGTAAACTTGAACGGGGTAACAGAAGCTCCATTTTCGTTTTTTTTCAAAGTTTCGTACGATTTTTTTTCGCAAAGTTCTTTCATTTTGGCTAAAAAAGACAAATTTTGGAAAATGCGACGTAACCTCAAGAACTATAGGGTTTAAGTGGAAATGTCAAAGTTGTAAAAAGTCGCATGGTTTATATTAGATCGTCTGGAATTTTTTCAAAATTTTCTCCTGAGAATTTTTTTTTACTATTTTCGCTTTCAATTCTGATGAGTAGGATGGCTTAACTCGGAAAGTATGGCGTTCATAACAAAATATCAGGAGGAGAAACCTTTTTAATTTCCGATTTTTAAATTCGCTTAAATTTTTCAATTTTTTTTAGCCGAATCTCGGAGAATCGACCGAACAATTTATTGGCGTATCTCGAAAACGATTGAGATTTTTTTTAGAATGTTTCAAAAGACCCTAGACAAACCGAACAAAAATATTTTAAAAAGTTTTGAAAAAAATCTCAATCAATGTCAACGTATTCAAAACGAACAAAAATATTTTTGAAAGTTTTGAAAAAAATCTCAATCAATGTCAACGTATTCAAAACGAAACACCTCAACATTTCCCTCTCTTGATAATTTGTCTCTAACTCAATAGTTGTCGAGATACGCCAATCAATTGTTTGGACGATTCTACGAGGTTCGGCCAAACAAAAATCAAAGATTTGAAAAAAATGACAACATTTTTTTCCACAAGTCCAATTCTCGATAGCCGAAAAACAGTCACGTACAAAAGTGAAAACCGGGTCGAAGAAAAATCATAAAAAATCTTTCAAAAAAGCAAAACAAAGCTGAATTCGTTCGGTTTAAAACGCCGTTCGGCAAATTTTGTCATCTTTTCTTTGACGAAGCTATGAAACTATTAGTGCGGCAAGAAATATAGGCTGGTACATCCAAACGTTTGAGCGTCAGCGTACATTAGCTCTAATTGCTGATTGCTTGTAAAAAATGTTCCGATTAAAACTTTTCCTTCGAATATGTCCCCATTTTTATAATACTAATATATATATATTTTTTAAAGAACATTTTAAGGACCACGACGTCGATATAACGAAACCTCAATACAACGAAAACTCGATATAACGAACTTCCCTTTAAATTCCTTATATCGAGGTTCGTCTGAACCTTGTTTCCTTCCCTCCCAACCCTCCTACATCTCATCCACGCCTACGCCTCTGAAGGAGATAATGTATTTTTTCCGATCAATTCAACAAAACGATTCGATCTTCTTCAGCTGCCTGCTCTTATTCGCAGTTATATAGAACAAGAGAAAAAACTAGAAATCGCCGACAAGTTTGATCGCAGAAAGCCAGCGGAGCTTCCGAAATTCCCAAACGTGGCGTCCTCCGAGCAGATACCGCGCCACGCCACGTATCCTTGCTTTCCGCTCAATACTTTGAATCTCGAGGAACGGACGCGACTGCCTGACAAACGGAATCGTCGTGAGAAAATCAGACTCTGGAGGAACATGAAAAACGATCCGGCAGTGGGTTCTTGAAGCAAGAAAAGAAAGAACAATATAACGAAGTAGAATAAGTGAAAATGCGGATAAAAGGCGAAATAAGTTGTCTCCGTTAAAATTAATATTCTCCAGGTAGACATGAGCAGTTTTTTGCCGGAGTTGCTACCGGAAGTCTCGCGAACCGACAGTAAAAAATGGCCGGCCACTTGGCCTTGCGTAACTCGCGATTTGGCCGGGGAGATGAGGAACTTGGAAAGAATGAAGAAACGTAGAGCGAAAGGCTTGTTACCTTGTCAGGAAGATACGTACAGCGAGAGCAATCCGGATGTACCCAAAGACGATTTCGCCGATCACAAAGAGCTCGGTCACGCCAGAGTGCCGATCTCTTGCCCGAGTGTGAAAAAAATGTATCTCGTGGATCGTTCGTGTGGCGAAAAGCCCGGCCTCGTTGATGGTGACTATGTCATGTTTCTCTTCGGTAAGGCCAATAACGAGAAATCCCAACGGGTATACGCCGACGTCTGCCTGAGAGGAATGAAGGGCATGCATCTTATTGAGCTGCGTGACGGTAGAGTCCGCCGGAAGACCTGGAAATTCTGTTTCTATCAGGCTGTCGTTGCACTTCTCGCGAAGACTCAACTCAGGTGAATGATCTCGTACCCCACAGGCATGTTGGAGGTTGCCAATAAAAATGCGTTTTCCGCCTTATCGAAAGCTGGAACCGCTTGCGGAGGCTTGGTATGGTGAGAGTGAGGACATTTTTGTAAGTCTTCAAGAGTTATCAAAAAAGGTTGTCATCATGTGAGCCAATCCAATTGAAATGTGGATGGTGGAACGGGTAGTATTCACTTCCACTTCACACTTGCCATTCCACCATTGCAAGTGTCATGAAGCCTTTAGTTGTAGACCGTATTGCATTTTTACGAGGGCATATAGCAATTGTGGAAAACTGCTGCTGATACAGACGGCTAGGCTTGACTGGCTTTCATTTGCGTTACCAACGGAATCTCAGTAAAACCACCTGCCGATTTATAATCAGCGAGCAAACCAGTGCGCGGCTAAGCAACGATACATCCAAGTATTGACTCATTGTCAGACCTACCCTGCTCAAGCGGGGAAGATACCTGTAGACGAGAAAAAAAACGCTGATCTTCATGATTTTTTTTAAAGTAAATTTTTATTCGCCCTTTTTGAGACTTAGGGTGTTTTTCTGCTACTTTTGGCTGTTTACGGGGTATTTTTTGTTTTCATTCATCTTTAAACATGGCGGTGGTATGGCACGGTCTTCTAAACGGATTGCGACGGATGTTGTCAGGCGGCGTGGGACGTAGCGAGGCGAGATTGATCTGAAAAAAGAACCAACGAAAATGTTTCTTTCATTAACGCTTATGCGCAGAATATGAACCAAGAAAAAGTGAGAAATGTTGAATATTGATGAGATGGTTCGCTTTCAAACAAACAAATTGAATTTTTCGCAAGAAAATGGCTACATTTCGCAATGAAAAGGACTGTTTTTTAAACATTTAATGTCATGTTGTAATATTTGGTGACAATAAGGTTAGAAAGATTTATGCACAATTTCATCAGAATCAGTCGATTACTTTTTTAGCTATACGTCACGCGATTTGAGTAGATGCATTTTAGGAGACCGTGCCATGCCTCCGTCATTTTTGAAGATAAAAAAATACTACGTAACAGCCAAAAGTAGTGATAAAACATCCCCTAGGGGTAAAAAATGGTGAAGAAATCTTTCCTTAAAAAAAATCGGGAAAATCAGAAAAAAAAATTCTCCCCTAAAGGTATTACCCCCCTTAGGGTAGTCCACTACTGTTGGTTACTTCTTCATATATTGCTCATCCCTTCAAGCGTTTCGACACAGAGTTCGAAAAAACCGGCAGTGAACTCGTAAAGTCCTGTAGAACGAATTTGAAATTGCCCCGGTTATAAATATGTCATTAAATTAAATTCGTCAACTTATAATGATTGGCAAATTTACCTCGGGAAAATTTAGTTTTGCATACTCATCGATCCTGATGAATCGCTGTAGGTATTTATAAATGCATCACCCGCGAGATTATTATCGCCCAAAAACATTTATAACGATACATTTTTGATTATTTGCCCGCATACTTTGTGAATTTGTAACGACAGAAATTCTTCATAAAGACTAAACAAATAAATAAATAGGTCATGTCATATGTTTTTGTGAAACGATGCTCGAAGAATTCATATTGCAAATTTTACGAATGATCAGATACAAGTTCGCGTGGAGCGTTAACATCGACTATATATTCGATCACGCGTGGATGCTCTTCGTTCACATGGGTAGCATAAACGTCAAAGAGAGAATTCGGTTTGACGACGTCGTCGTGTACAATTACAAGTACAGCGTTGAGCTGGAGCTCGTTCACGAGATGAAAGACGTGCCGAGGATCACAGGTGTTGGTTGGAATTACGCAGAGGGAGAATTCAATAGCATGCTGAGATTGGAGAGACCGGAATTGATGAAAACTCGCGAATCGATTGGTTGGGAAAAGTCAAAAGTTGGAAAATCCCAACCGGTTCACGAGCTTACTCGCGAGATTGAGGAATGGTTCGACGAACTGCCGCTCATTTATCGCAATTGTATCTTCAGAACGCCGAAGTTTTCACTCGCTTTTTGGAAAGACGAAACTTTTTGGTATCTCTATATTCCTTATCGCTGCGACGAATTTGGTCTGTGGCACGACGAGGGTTTTGCTTGTATAATGAAGTTCTGCTCCAAGATTTCACTCAGGCGGCATCTGATGATTTTGCTGCTGAGAGCTTACTCTTACGAGCCGGACAGTCCGCTGAAACTGTCCAGCACGAAAAACCCCGGCTCAGAAGAATCTGGAAGCAACGAAAACGAGAAGCTCAATCAAGAACGGAAGGCAGACATCGAAACCGATTCAGACCTTGCAGATTCTCAAGATCCCACCGTTGAGACCGGAAGCGCAGAGGATCGTTCGAAAGACGTCTTCACGATTCAGATTTTCCAAATGATATATCACTGTGTGCAGATTCACAATGTTAAGCTCCTCCAAAGGAAGCCACCCAAAGCCAAAATGGAGAGGGTGCGGAAAAAAGAAATTGACGATTGCGGCCTGGACCTGTTGATGTCTCAAGATCCCTGCCGAAAGAATAGTCTCGATGTCAACTACGAGAGAGACGACGACGAAATTACCGATGTTGAGAAAGCTTCGTGGCTTGAAGTCTTCAAGGTCACCTGGGCGAGATTCTCGTCCTCGAAGAAAGGGAAAGAAGGGAACCAAGATGGTGTCCAGCTTCGGTGGCATCAATACTACGTGGAAGAACCGCTCAAGCTGTTTTCACTGTGGGGTGAGATTCATCCGACGGGACACATGTTCGCGAGAGAAAATCGTGGAAAGCAGATTCAGGCTTGCTACGTCGTTTGCGCAGGAATGACGCGAATCCAAGCGCCGGAATATTGGAGTCCCAAGACTCTCGACGCGATTGTCATGTGCGGTGATCGTTATTACACGATGAGCAAGCTCGAGCGAAGAAACATCAGCTGTGCAACCGAGACCAACGATGGGGAGAGGCATTTAGGAAGTAGCTTCAAGATCGGCGAGACACTATTCGAGGTTGATGTACTCGGCAACGTGTGCGGACGATTGTACGAAAAGCACGGACGTAATCTCTGGAAAACCCTCGAGCAAGTGTTCCTCAAGCAACACTTTGGAATTTTAACTTGTGAGAGTTCGTGCCTGGGTATTTTCAAATTTTGCGGCTCCTACTACATGATCGATGTCAACAGCGTTGGTCCACCCTTGTTCCAATATGGCGACGGTGTCGCTTATCTCCTAAGAGCCACTAGTTATCACGAATTCATGAAGGTCCTCGTTCAAACGATCGGATCGAGCGAGTGCAGTCGATTCACCATCAACGCCATAGTAATCAATAAAATGATTGATCTCGGAACGACGGATCTTCGCGACCAAGTGGGAAAAGTCGTATTAAGGAAATTGGAATGCCCTTACGAGGATGGGGTCAAGGGATCCAAGAGATTGAAATCCAAGGATCAGGATCAGAAAAAATCGACCATCAACAAGGTTTCTTGCAGAAAGGCTGCCTGTCGAAATTGAAGACTTTTTGAGAAGAATGTTAGTCGTAGAAAATCAGCATGGTATTATACAGTTACATGAAGAAAACATCACGTTTCGGTTTGATAATATATAAAAATTGTGACATAAAATAAGACAGCTGAGAACATTTTCCACTAGACAATAACCAATAATTATTCAAGAACACTGCTGTCATTAAATATGGAGAAAAAAAATTATCTCACATACTTGACCATCTGTTTACAATAAAAGTGATAAAAACACACGAACACAACATTGTTAATCGATTCCTAACAGGTGAAAAATCAATCAACGATCTTATATCGCTGAGGTGGATTTTAGTCAGCGGCTCAGGTATGATCTTTTTCCACATTATGAGGCTCCGAATGTTGGAGGATCGGTGATCGGGTTTTGTACCAGTCGAGGGTCCGTGGACTTTCGTATTCACTTTGCTCGCGTACTTCGTTTATAGCTATTTCTATACGGACGAGGAATAACCCAACGAAGAGCCCGTCTCTTGCTCGGCCGGCGTCGCATGACTTTGGTCACCTGAATAATTGAGCTCAGATGGAGGTTTTCTTTACTGGTAAAATAAAGGTCGGTATGAAGAGGGAAGGGAGAAGGGCACTTAAGTCGATCGTCTTTAGGTCTCAGCGACGTCTTCGACTACTCCTACGAGATCGTCAAGTATATAACTACGAGTACGACGACGGGGGACCATTAAACTTGCACCGTGAATCGTCTTAGTTTTCGGGCACCGACCCCCTGAGGGTTTATGTACTTACTCACAAGACGAGAACTCGGCTAACTTTCGAGGCTGTCCGGACCACTGCGCTCTCTCTCTCTCTCTCTCTCACACACACACACACACACACACACACACACACACACACACACAATGTCTCTCTGGGTATGAAACCAAGTTCCCAGTGTACCTGTAATTGGCAAAAGCCCCAGGGCGTGACGAGAGAAAGCTCAAATACACATCAGTTACGAACTCCCATCATCCCGCTTCTGAGACGGGACTCGAAATTCTACGACACTAGATAGCAATTTAAATGGCCGGAACAGTTAAACAAATTATTTTTGCATCCGAGGTATGTAAATACTTGCAAAGAAGATAAAAATGAACAATTTGATCTTGACGGTTCATGGTTTATTATAAAGAGATGTCTTCCCTCTATCTCTTTCACCTTAGGAATTGGATTTTGATATTTCGGCTGTCATAAGGGGTCTTTTCACTTTGGACGCTGAAAAAGGCTATTTTCATGCATTTTTTGATAGGTTTATGTTATAAATATTGATATAAAAGTTGTTAATAAATACACTTTCGAAATACATAAAAACTTTTATTAAGTACTTATGTAACCCAAACAAACTGTAAACGCTTTTTTCTCGAAAAAACGTTTTTCGTCGTCTTGTTGATAAAATCTTCGAAACTATTGAGCCGCTCCTTATGAAATTTCAACCACATATTTTTTGCAACTATAGATATAGCAAATATCGAGGTTTTTTTTAAATTTTGGTATTTACTATTTTTTTGCAAAAAACGTAATTTTGTTGTTTTTGCATATATTAAAAATCGTATGATAAGCGCTATAGCCATTAACATACTGAATCCAAAACTGTTTGATTTTTTCGTTTCGGGTGATGCATCTCCGAGATTTAGTCAACAGCGCTAACCTACCATTTTTAGGACATTTTTTAACTACCATTTTCGTCTATAAATAGTGACTTAAACGAATAAACAAATTTTTTAAATGTATTTCGAAAGTTTATTTATTAAGTGTAAGAACTTTTATATCAATATCTATAATGTAAACCGATCAAAAAATTCATGAAAATAGCCTTTTTAGCGTCTAAAGTGAGAATGTTCATAGATAAACCCAAACAGGTTTAAATAAACTTGAACAGCATTTGTCTTTTTGACTATTCGATGTTGAAAGCATTGCTGCGTCTCTTCATAAAGGCGACCACTGGTGGGCAAACTTACTAAAATGAGAATCGGATAGTTCGGCCGCATCTTGGGTAGACTTGATAAGTGCGTTCGATTCTTTCATTGAGGCCTTATGTAGATTAAAAAAAATATATATCGTTTTTTTTCTATTGGCTTGAATGATATATAATCATCTCAAGAATGATATAGTTCATATGTATCATCATCCCAAGAATGATATGATTAAAAAAAATGGTGTTGCAACTTTAAACGCGTTTTTCGTGAAACTAAGTTTTTAAATTTGGTTGTAGCTCCTACAATTTTCGACCAATTGATTTCAACGGTCAACTGTAGCTTCTTCGATAGATTTTCTTATGGAGCACATACGATTTCGATAATTGATTAACAATGATGGTTTTTAAAAAAGAGAAAAATCAATATTGTGTAATAATCGTGTGCACTTCGTTAGTAAAACTCATGTAGATTCTACTTATTACTTTCTATAAGTATTTTCGGAAAATTCTACTTACTACTTTAGATGCTCATGTGCGTCGCCAATGAGGCCGCCTGTGGAGGTACTAAAAAAAGATGTTCTTCTTCTACTGGCTACTGGGCTGGTTATTTTGTCTTTTAGGGGGGAAAAATTGATTTGAGTACCTACAGATATGTTAAATAAACCCTCCAAACCTCATTTTGGTTGCTTTATTAGTACTTTAAAAAAAACCCAAAAAAGCCTCTGTTTCCGACCATCAAAAGTAATATAGGGCCTTTCGTATCAAGGTTTTTTTCAATGTTTATGCACGCGTTGAAAAATATAAATAATTAGCCAAATATTTAAGTTCCTCGAACGGTCCGCGTAGATATGTTTGGCGACTTTTGACGTGCCGAATTTTTTACTATTAAAACGAATGTCTTTTTTTGGTTCGGTGTGAAATAAAGAAAGAATCTGACGACCATCTAAACTATAATTTGACCACTTTTCGGACGCCATCAAAAATTCAATGTTCAAATATTTACAGCAGAAACGCATTTTACGAGCTGCTGGGATAGATTGGCGTTAAGGATGTATTGCCCGTACATTCCCCACCAAAAGTGAGTTTCGGCAAGAATTTTGAGTACTGTGCGATGAGATTAAATTTTTTTTTTAATCAAGCACATTGAAGATGCTAAGAACATTAATTTCCGGTAATAATAATGCAAAAAAGTTATAAGTAAATTGTTAAAAAAAAAATTGTTCTCCAAATATCCGGTGAACTACTTCTGTATATTATAAAATGAATTCGTAGATTTTTCTGAATAGGTATGAATGTTTTTTAGAACGCTCTTTCTACTTTCGTTTTGATTTTTTTTCATTTTAAAAAATAGTTGAAGGGTCATAAATTTTCAATATGTTTTCGGAGCAATGTTCCATATTAAATCCAAGAAGTGTCCGGGGTATTGAACGAACAGTGTCATAGGTACAATCTCTGGAAAAATCGAAAATCGGCATTTTCGAAATGGAGAGAAAATTCTTTAAAAAATCATATGTATTCAGAAAAATATCATAATTAATTAAATGTCATAAAAAATCAAGTTTACTGATCTTTTGAACAAATTTTTGTTTAAACTATCTATTGATAAATGTTTGGCTTTCTTATTATTCAAAATCAATATTCTTAGCACCTTCGATATGGCCGATTTTTTTCAGATTTTAATGTTATCGCAAAGTATTCAAAATTCTCACCGAAAGTCACTTTTGGTAGGGAATGTACGGGGAATACATCCTTAAGGCAAGACGAAAGTAGAAAGGGAAAAATCTTTCAAGTCTCAAAAATGTCAAAAATATATTGATTATGTGTACTTGAAACCATCAATCTGTCAGCAAGCATCAGCCTCGAATTCAAGCCCTCGGAAGATTATCCATCGTTGATGAAGTCTGGCTTCTCTATATCGTCGTCCTTCTCTACATGAACACCAACTCCGCCCATACAACAAATGTTCGTTCTATATCTCGAAATTCATCCATAAACCAGAACTTTCGATATGTTCATTCAAAATATGTAAATATCCGATATCTCTCGAGAAAACTAATCTTAACAAGTAGGCCAGGATACGAAAAAAAAACTAGCACATTTGATTTTAATTTTGCTAATAGCACAATAATTTATTTGTTTATACACATTCATCGTAAGCGTTATTTACAGTATTATTCATTAACTATACTATCAATTATTTACAGACTGGTATCATCATTATTATCATTATTATTATTATTATACGTATTTACATCACTCTTAGTTCGGTTGCTTTTCGTTTCTTTTGCGATTTTTTAACGATTTTTCGTATACATCGGTATTCACTAGTGCCTGTCTCCCTCTCTCTCACTCACTTCGATTTGCAATTTTTTGTCCGTTCGGTCGGGATGAGAAAAAACTTGGAGTTAAAATTCGAGCGAAAAGAACCGAAGATCACGGGGTTTTGCACGAAATCATATCCTAGCTAAAAATAATATTCGCCTGATTTTTCACCGTTTTTGTTGTTGTTCAAAGTCGATATCGATCGATCTTCAAATAAGTTGCGAGCAGCACGGTAAACTACGCGACCTCGAGATCCGAACTGTCGGTCTCATGATCGTGCTGGCCATTAAGGGCCACGTGTCCCCCGATCCGAATCGCCGGAGGTGCTGTACCATCCTCGTTGCGCTGACGTTGTTCCAGCTGGAGCTTTCGCAAGCGTTCCTGCTCTTCCCTCTTTTGCTTTCGCCACTTTGCCCTTCGGTTTTTGAACCATACCTGAAACACCGTCAAGGCGAATTCTCGTTACGTAAATTCAACTATTTTCGTCCGGCAACTCAGACTGGCAGACAAACGCTTTTTTCGAAACGCTTTCCCACAGTTTCTCAATATGTCAACCAATGTTGACGTTCGTCAGTGATTTTGCATTGAAAGGGTTGAGACAAATAATGTCCACAGCAGAAATTGAGTATGCAGAAAAAATCATCGTAAAAATGAAGAGAGGATGTTTATTTGTTTCTACGAACATTTGAATTGCATCAGAACTATTCAGTAAGAATAGAATTTTATAGTCACATTCGAAATTCGATCATGATAAATTTGCAAATTGCTGTAATAAGCCATTCTAAGTACAAAAAATCAGATGAAAGCCATACTCGGATCTGCATTTTCAAAACTGAAAAAGTTCTGAATAAAATGATTGGATACTGTTTCCGACTTCTTTGCCATAAAAATCGAGTTTCGGTAAGATTAACGAAATGTTACCGTTTGATTCGAATTTATACAGTAAATTCTTCATCGTATACTCATTGTACACTCCAAATTTTAAATAGATCGTCTACACCGTTTTCGTAAAATTTATTAGGGCGTTGAATAAGTTCTCGCTGTTATCCAACAGATGGCGTTGCTAGAACTGCGTGCGTGTATCGTAAGATGGTAACGCATCTATAAGGGCGCGGTCACATTGACGAGCTATTAACTGGTAGATAGTGTGCTAGTAGACTATTATCCAATGGCGGTCGTACTCGGAGCTACTAAGCTCTGAAAAACAGTGAGCTAGCAACCTAGTATCTCGCGATTGGAGGATCCACCGAGAACTAATAACGCTGGGCCATAAACGGTGACTTGAGCCAGTGAACTAAACAGTGAATACTGTGGAGGTGGAACATGTCGAACTGTCGGATAGTACTAAGCGAGTAACGCTAGACTACTGATCGCGAAGCTATATCTATAGACACCAATCTGCGAGCAAGTAGACACTACACTAGTCAAATTAGTTCACTACTAAATTAGTAGATAGTACATTAGTCGAATTGGTTCACAATGTGACACAAAAACTAGTGAACTATTACATAGCCGTTTTGTTCTGACCTTGTAAATCAAATTGCAGTTTAGCTCTTCTTGAACTATAAAATAGCTACTAGCTCTAGTTAATAGCTTGCAATGTGACCGCGTCCTATAAGTACTATAAGCGGGCTTAAAATTCAGTGTATATAATTTTACCGAAGTGTAAGCAACTTTTTTCATAGTGTTGAACATGTCAACTTTCGTGCCAAAAAAGAGTACTTGCGGGGAATTTTACTACTCTTCCTTAGTCAAAGAAAATCTGCAGCCGAAACACACAGAATTCTTGTTGAGACTTACGGCGACTATGCTCTCTCGGAAACAACGTACAGAGATTGGTTCAGACGTTACAAAATTAATGATTTTGATGTCTTGAATCGGTGGCATTGCTTCATGAAGACTCGTGTCAGGTGTTAGCTCTACTTGCAGAATCATTCATCAATCAATCGTCATCAGGAGTTGATAACACAACAGTTTCCAAACGGTTGAAAGCATTAGAAATTATTTTTTTCTCACATAAAACATTAATTTTCACG
The DNA here is from genome assembly GCA_951751655.1 of Ophion costatus. Classification (NCBI taxonomy): domain Eukaryota; kingdom Metazoa; phylum Arthropoda; class Insecta; order Hymenoptera; family Ichneumonidae; genus Ophion; species Ophion costatus. Next base: position 4,292,255 of record OX632363.1, read on the forward strand.
AAAAAAAAACAGCGAGGACTTATTCAACATCCAATACAATCGAAAACACCCTTTTTCACATAAGGCATTTAACATTATGCCACTGATGACGAAATTCTCATAATGCACTGAGTAATTCGACAGGTTGTCTTAACAATTTAAACATTTTTTCAAACTATTTCGTGGGTAATGCTGCCATTCAGCGATGGGCATCTTCCTATGTTAAAAAGTGTTTTTGGTCAACTGTAAATTTTATACAAACGGTGGAGACGATCGATTTAAAATTTGGGGAGTGCATTCGGTATATAACAAAGAATTTACTGTACAAATTTGAATCAAATGGTAACACTTCGCCAATTGTCCCGAAACTCCTTAATCGTCAGGATTAACCAAGAAAATATTTCAAACCTTTTTGTTTCTTTTCTTTCTTTTGTTTGAATTGCCTGGAATTCAGGAGTTAAGCCCTGCCTAAAATCCACATAATTTACATAGTCTCCTAACACCTTACACGTTGTTTCAACTTTGGAGGAAGGAAAAAATACAAAAATGCTGGTTCGTGCGGTATTGAGTAAATATTATTAGTGCAGGCTCCCATACGCGCGGTGAACTTGTGGAATTCGTTTGTATACGAGCCCACCCTCGGTAGTCTCGCCTTACTCGACATTTTTTTTCTGCTTTCCTACCGGTATTTCGCTCTCTCCATCACTTTTGGTCAAGAATTTTGGGCCCTCTCGTGTGTATCGAGGGGAGAAAGGCGAAAGAGGCTGTTTTCTTGCCTAATTTCCAGCAGACACGGGAAACTTACGAGCAAAGAAGCAGGTGGAGCGCAGGTATATGTTGTCTCGAAAATCTCGAAAAACATCGGGGAGACGGAAAGGGAGAAGCGCGTCCAAGAAGGGGTTCAAGCATCATTGAGACTGGGAGAATGAATTGCAGAAGAAAAAGACCGCAAACAAGGATGTATATATGTTCACTCAATAGCTGATCCAAGTATGAACGTGGGCGGTCTTCGACAATGAGGGCTAAACACGATTTGTAAGGGAGAACTTTGCCTTTAAATTTCACAGTCAAATCGTCGAATTATTCGCTTGATTTTTGTATTTCCAATATGTCTAGGTATATATGTATACAGGGTGTCCTGTTATGAATGGATAATCCTGCAACTGTCGATAGGTCAGATCATGTCCTACTATAGCTGGGATTTCAGTTTAGTACAAGCCCCACCGTTTTCGAGCTAAAAATCATCTGCTCTCGGTTCTTGGCATGCCATTTTTACAAATGACAATTTTTTTGGAACTAGCTTTTCAATAAATAGTCTTGGTTATTCGCTTCGTCTAGAAAGGTTTTCTTTTTAACTTTAAATGTTAAGGAAACTTTACAAAAAGAACACTTTATGTAGAATTTTCATACACACCAATTCGAACAAATCTGTAATCTGTAACTTTAATGGCCTGCGGTGCAAAAAAAGGACGACGCGTATCGTGCCAATTACTTAAACAAGTTGCTTACAATTAGTTATTTTCGATTCATATCATTTATATAAATACCATGCGAAAACCCAAAAGCAGGTATTTTTAATAAAACAAGGCCAAAAGTCTCGAAAACCGTGGGTCTTTTACTAAACTGAAATTCTAGCGTATCGTAGGACATGATGTGACTTTCGATCACTGGATAATTGTAAAATAATGCTAGAATTCGTTAGTTCATTTCAGTTATTATTGTACGTTCGTTCAGCTATTATCTTATTTGATTGTAGTCTAATAACAGTTTGTTCAGTTATTATTTAATTGTAGAATAATGTTAGAATTCGTTAGTTCATTTCGGTTATTATTTTACGAAGGTATTATATAACTCGGTATAATTAATTATGTTATTCTAATATAATTTCGCAATTATCTAAAGTGTCCGAGAACTCTTAGCTGGTTGTGTGTGTGTGTTTTTCGTTTCGGGTGATGCATCTCCGAGATTTAGTCAACAGCGCTAACCTACCATTTTTAGGACATCTTTTAACTACCATTTTCGTCTATAAATAGTGAATTAAATGAATAAACAAATTTTTAAAATGTATTTCGAAAGTTTATTTATTAAGTGTAAGAACTTTTATATCAATATCTATAATGTAAACCGATCAAAAAATTCATGAAAATAGCCTTTTGAGCGTCTAAAGTGAGAATGTTCATAGATAAACCCAAACAGGTTTAAATAAACTTGAACATCATTTGTCTTTTTGACTATTCGATGTTGAAAGCATTGCTGCGTCTCTTCATAAAGGCGACCACTGGTGGGCAAACTTACTAAAATGAGAATCGGATAGTTCGGCCGCTTCTGGGGCAGACTTGATAAGTCCGTTCGATTCTTTCATTGAGGCCTTATGTAGATTAAAGAAAATATATATCGTTTTTTTTCTATTGGCTTGAATGATATATAATCATCTCAAGAATGATATAGTTCATATGTATCATCATCCCAAGAATGATATGATTAAAAAAATGGTTTTGCAACTTTAAACGCGTTTTTCGTGAAACTAAGTTTTTAAATTTGGTTGTAGCTCCTACAATTTTCGACCAATTGATTTCAGCGGTCAACTGTAGCTTCTTCGATAGATCTTCCTATGAAGCACATACGATTTCGATAATTGATTAACAATGATGGTTTTTTAAAAAGAGAAAAATCAATATTGTGTAATAATCGTGTGCACTTCGTTAGTAAAACTCATGTAGATTCTACTTATTACTTTCTATAAGTATTTTCGGAAAATTCTACTTATTACTTCAGATGCTCATGTGCGTCGCCAACGAGGCCGCCTGTGGAGGTACTAAAAAATAGTTGTAAAATATAGTTGTAAAAAAATTGTAATAAAAAAAATTGTTGTAAAAGTTGTAAAATAATGCTAGAATTCGTTAGTTCATTTCAGTTATTGTTGTACGTTCGTTCAGTTATTGTCTAATTTAATTGGAGTCTAATAACAGTTCGTTCAGTTATTATTTAATTGTAGAATAATGTTAGAATTCGTTAGTTCATTTAGGTTATTATTTTACGAAGATATTATATAACTCGGTATAATTAATTATCTTATTCCAATATAATTTCGCAATTATCTAAAGTGTCCGAGAACTCTTAGCTGGTTGTGTGTGTGTGTGTGTGTTTTTGGGTGGGTGTGTGTGATTGGTATCGTTTCTCAACCTCCCACGTTTCTTTATATTTTTACGGACCTTATTTTCCTACTGACGCGAATGAACAAGGGAATCGCAAGGGGTATCCGGGAACAGGGCAACGCAAAACTTGCTGTTTACATTTATCTCCAACGGTAATCTTTTACCGAACAGGGTTTTTTTTCCTCTGAGTACCGCGTGTCGAGGAAAAGAGACGAGATTGTGAAAGTCCAACGGGAATGTGCTCGGTTCGTTCCGTAGCGTTTGTATGAGCTCGAAAGCACTCAAACGAAATCACCGGCGAGCTAAGCTCGCGTAAGATTCGACCACAATGAAAACGCTTGAAATTTTATGTATGCGTGTATACACACACTTATTATGTATGTGGCGATGATATTTTAGAATACCGAATCCCTGTCTATCCTCACCATGGGCGACCTTTGGCTTTCTATAGCGTTGAAAGGCCCGCATAGCGATTTTGTCCCGGGGAGGATATGCAACGCCCTCGTATTCGGGTTAAACTGTGCGCGTGATCACGTTAAATCGAAGCCAAGGGCGCAACGGGACAAACGGGGGCTTTCATTGCCGGATCTTCTTCCTAGACGCGAAGTGTCAATTATTTATTTTTCAATTTGTCCAGCTGCGGTGATTTGTTAGCCGTTATTTTTTAAATATGATTGATGAATGATTCTTTCTTAAGGATGTTGAGTCCCTATGAAACATGTTAATGTTAATTGTTCAATAAATAGCTTCTTAATCGTCATGAAATTTTTACACGACCTCCTGAATACTTCATGTAAAAACATACCAAATTTTCAGAATTCTATCATCATTACTTCAACCTCCCTAAGGGTTGAAATAAAAAATGATAAGAAAATTCTGAAAATTTGGTATGTTTTTGTATGAAGTATTTAAGAGGTCGTGTTAAAATTTCACGACGATTAGGAAGCTCGTTATTAAAAAATTAACATTTTGTTAAGAACAATTTTTAAAAGAAATAAAAAAAAAATTATCGATAAACTTCGTTTTGTTTCCGTTGCTTTCAGTATATTGTAGATATTAT